>RJWH01004276.1:0-113814 GCA_004363575.1 Solenodon paradoxus | reverse complement strand
CGGGGACCCTTCCTCAGAGCGGTGGGGAGCTGGGCAAGTGTGGACACCAGTGGTCACAGACTAAGGCTCAAGCTCCGGTAACTCACAGGGACCCAGATGTTTAGGGACTGAGTGTGTAGACCCCCAGGTGTGTGTGACATTCTGATCTTTAGGAGTGGCCCCCACCTGACCCCGGCCCCCACTCACCCGTGCCTCAGCGCCAGGCGCACGAAGCTTTTGCGGTTCCGGAGCTGATTGCTTCCAGCCACTGGATCAGCGGTGTCTTCCTGGGGGATGCAGGTGGAGGCACTAGGTAGGTGTCCATCTCTGGGGCCTTGGGCAGCCGGCCGGTGCCTGGACCTGGAAGACAAAAGGCAGACGCTTGGGCACTAGCCCACTGGGGAGGGACCTCGTGGCTGGTGTGTGTGCTGGCATTGGGGGCGCTCCTTGGATCTGCTGCCCCAATGGGGGAGGGTTCCTTGTCAGCCTCCTGTTTGAGCTTCCTCTTCAGTTGACCTGGGTGAAGTCAGATGGGGAAGAGGGCGCGCAGTGGTGGCACCTGAGGAAAGGAGACTCAGAAAAAGCTGAGGAGCCTGCCAACCGGCTCCCAGCAGCACCAGGAGGGACGTATACTCAGAAAGGATCCAACTACTAGATCCCAGCTGCCGAGGAAGCCAGAAGCCCTTTGGGGCTGTGCCGTCTAGGTGTGGCCAGGCAGCCCCCACTGCCCATGTGATATATTTGCTTGAGGAGTGAGAAGCCCTGAAGGCCATCCTGACCTCGGTGTGCCTGTGCCAGCCCACGTGTCCCAGCCTGCCCCCTTTGCTCCTACCTCCAGAAAAATCACCCTGTCTGGTAGAGTTCAGGGCTCATACAGAGGCCAAAGGCTGACACCTTGGCTGCGGAACCCAGCCGGGACCTTCAGTGTCGGGGCAGGGAGCCTCCTGGGAGCCCTGAGGCAGATGCCCCTCCTCACTGCCGCACACCACTTAGTCCCCAAAAAGGGGGAGTTTAGAACAGAGAGCTCACCAAGAGCAGTCCCGCTGGAGACCATGGAGGTGTGAGAAGCTGTGCTTGGAAAAACAAGCTTCCAATGGCCCCCAAACCAGGCCCTGGTGATTGTGGAAGCAAGAGGGAGGGAGGGATCCAACTCTGCAGCTCTGATCAGCTGGTACAGAGGGGACACCCCACTCTGAAGGGAGATGGATGTTGGAGATGAAGGTCCCAAGCGACCCTTACCCAGCATATCATACCTGGGGGTCTTCACCAAGATGGGGACATAGTTACGGAAATGTCTTTAGATCGGTCAGTGGAAAGCAGTGGCCTCCTGTCCAGTCGTGTCCCTGTCTCCCATAGAGGCCCCAGGGAGAGGGCGGCTTGCGTCCAGGTCCAGCCCAGACAACACACGTGGGCTGGAGAGGGGAGGGACTCAGGCCCTGGGGATATCGTGCCCTCCCCCTCCCTCCTTCTCTGTTCTGTGACTTCAGGACCCCACCCAGGAGCTCTCTGCCCACCTCCCTCTGTGGGACCCAGGAGGGGAGCAGCAGGCCCCTGAGTCACAGGGCTTCGGGGACTCACAGAGCCCCCTGAGGGAGATGTCCCGTGCAGGACAGCGAACGCTCTTGGGTCCTCTGGAGGCTGTATTCCTGGGAAGGGAGTCGCACAGGGCCGCCCAGGACCCCCGGCAAACTCCCATTGTCCCAATTCACTCCCCTTGGCCTGTAGCCCTGGTTCTGCCCATTCTTATCTCTTGTGCTGACCTTAGGGAGTTGCCAAGACTTTCTGGGGAGATGCTTGGAGGGTAGGGTTTGGGGGGAAAGACTAAGGATTTGGGAACCCTCAAGAGGGCCCCATTGGCTGTAGGCACACTGTCCAAGGGAGCTCGGGCAAGTCCTCCTGTCACCATGGCTCCCCACACTGGCCAGGGGCCTGTGGGCTCGGCACCTTCTCCGGGTCATGTCTGTTCTTTAGGGAGGTGACACACCACAGGGGGCTCTGTCACGCGTTCTCCCAGCATGAAACACTCTCCCCCACCTGGGTGGTGCTCTGATGAAGGGGCTCATAAGCTGTAAGCACCGGGAAGAGGGGTGTTTGGTTTGGTTTTGTTTTTTCATTTAATATTTATTGAGGTCACTTTTACTTACAAAATATAAACCCATCTGTGCAGGTTCACTCTTTATCAAATATATGACAACACACCCTGCTCCCCACCAGATGACCAAAGTCCTCCGCGCCTGTCCAGGGGAGTCCCCATTGTGGCTTCTGTTCCTCACCCCCTTCCTCACTGGTGACCTCGATCCTCTTGTCAATGTCCAAAGGTTGGTTTTGTCTGATTTGTTCATTTGCTTTTCTTCATATTCCACATATGAGTAAGATCATCCAGTGGACATCTTTCTCCTTCTGACTTATTTCACTTAACATATCCCCGCTAGTTCCATCCCTGTTGTCGCAAATGACAGGAGTTCCTTTTTAGAGCTTAGCAGTATTCCATTGTGTATCTTTTTTTATTTTTTATTTTTTTAAAGAAAAGGTGCAGGCAGAGAAAGTGAGCAGACCAGCAGGAAGAGAGAGGAGGAAGCACTTTTTATTTTATTTAGTTGTTCATCTTGGTTGTTCCCTCCCTGGGCCCGGGTCAAGAACCCAGGTCCTTGGGATGTGCAAGGTTGGGACTGTACCCAACCTCTACTCCACCAGGGTGTGCCATCTCACACCTGCTGAGGATGGGCCCTTAGGGAGTTTCCAGTCCTTAGCTACTGTGAACAGGGCTGCAATAAACGCCGGGGTGCACAGATCTCTTTGAATCAGTGTTTTTGTAACTTTTGGGCAAACACCCTGAAGTGGGATGGCGGGATCACATGGGATTTCCATCTTCAACTTTTTGAAGAATCTATGCACTGGTCTCTATAGGGGTTGCACCAATGTGCACTCCCACCAACAGTGTCAAAGTGTCTCCTTTTCTCCATGTCCTCGCCAGCGTGTTGTTTCCAGAGTTTTGGATAATAACCAATATCACTGTTGTGAGGGGATATCTCACTGCAGTTTTGATTTGCATTTCCCTGATAACAGGTGAAGAAGAACATCTTTTCACGTGCTTGTTGGTCATCTGTGTCTTTGGAGAAATGTCTTTTACAATGAGAGGTTCTTTGTTCTTGGCCCAGTGACCTCTGAAGGGACATGCTCTGGAAGTGAGCGCTGGATCCACAGGAGGAACCAGCTTCTAAGCTGGTGCACCCCAAGCAGGCTGAACTTTCTGTCCAGTCCCCTGGCTCCCTCTCCTGCAGCTTCTCCATCTGGAGATCTGGCCAAGATCCTGTCCTCCTGTCCCTGCTTAGCCCACTTCCATCCACAGGGCACATAGAGTGGGGGTGGTGACCCACAGGGCAAGATGGACTTAAAAGTCTCATGAGAGGATACACCCCGGTGGCCTAACAATCTAGCATACCCTAGGAGCAGTTCACATACATCCCAGGGTCCTGGAGTCAAGACCCAGTTCTAACGGGATGGGGAGTGGGGGGGCGTGTGGGGTGGGTGGGAACCAACATGAACAACTAAGTTCTTCTCCCTCTTCTCTCTTCCTATTTGCCCCTACCCTACCCCTCCCTCTTTGTTCCTGCCTGCATCTTTCCTTTTTTAAAAAAAATTCTGACCAGAGATGCTCCCTATACCAGGATAGAGGACTTACCCAGGTGACCAGCCCCACCTACTGGGAGGGGCTTCATAGAGCACATTTTCCTGAGAGGCTGGGCAGGAGGAAGAAAGGAGGGGATCCTAACTGGGGACAAGTGAGGTGTCCGGAGGGAAGTCAGGAAATGTCCTAGGCCAGGCCAGGCCACAAGGTCTGTTCGGTTAAAGGGCTTCTATGAGAGAAGAGTTGGGAGATGAATATAGGAAGAAAGGCTGGTGCAAGGCCAGGCAAGACAAAGCTGAAAGAGCAAGACCTGCAGACCTCAGGGGTCTGGGTGAGGGCCCAAGGGTCCCCTTGAGGCTGGAAGCAAGGCAGAGCTCCTCTTTTTCAAGGCTGCTTCACTGCCTCCTCTTCCAGTGTGACAAACTGTCTTCATTAATTGCAAATTAGCAAAAGTAGCCATAGCTAAACCACAAGATGTGACTTGAAATTGTTCGTCCCAATTCCAGGACTGAGAAATGAGGCTTTCTGGAAAAAACAAACAACCAAAAAAAAAACTAACTGCCTTGTTCTACTTCTGTAACCGCTCTTGCGCCTGCCCAAGTACCCAGAGATCAAACACCTTTAAAAATGCTGAGCTAAATAAACTTGCGGATGCATAATTTGGGTGGTGCTCTGTCCCTGGCAGCCGCCGGCTTAATAAACTCCTCTTAATTTCTCCCTGACTCTGGTGTGTCTCTCTGATCTCGTTGGTTACCTTGTAATGCCAGGAAGCTTTCTTGGGAAGCCTCCCCAAATTCCCATTTCCTGATCCTGTCTAACCAAAAGCTTAGATCCATGAAGCCTCAGGATGACTCAAGCTGTCCTCCCTCATAGAGCTCATGCCCCAGCATGGTCCTTGGAGCCAGCTCTGGCTTGGCCTCCCACTCCCTCACAGTGGGAGAAGGGGCTGTGAGAGATGGGAGGGTCTGTGAGGGGCTTTCCTCTGACCCTGACCAAGGAGGTCCTTTTGGCCTGGCTCCCAGGCAATGAAGGGGTGAGAAGTGGGGTCCCGCCCCCCACGCTGTTCCAACATCCTGCTTCTGTGGTTTCTTCATCTCTGTTCTTTCTCTGGAGTAAATCAAGGTGTCTCCACTACTCCAGCGACGGGAGGGACACAGGGTTAAAAGGTGATGAAAGACAATAATGGACGCGAGAGTTACAAACCCTCCTTTACTGGGAGGCTGAAAAATAATAATTTATGAAGCCCTCGCCCCTTGGGGTCTGAGGGGTAGGGCAGGGGCTCCAGAAGCTTCCTGAGAGGGCCATGGGTGTGGGCAGCACATTCAGTCCCAGGGACACAGAACAGACACTCAGGAAGCAAGGAGATGGGCGGACCCCCAAGAGTGGGCAGCACAAGGCACTGTGGCTGGCAAAGTGTGGCAAAGTGGTTGAGCGTCAAGGATCGACAAAGGACACCATGATGTAGCGAGTCCCCCGAGTTGTGGGCAGCCCCTCGTGGTAGTGGGTGAGCCGGCCAGGGTGCAGGAGCCCCCAGCCCTTCCGTGGGGACGACACCATGCAGTTGTAGCGCAGGAAGCGGCAGCCACCTCCCTGGGACGTGTTGGGGACAGAAACAGAGGGTGAGTACGACCGGGTACAGGGGAGCCTCAGGACAGCGGGGGAAACTGAGCAGGGGGTCAAGGAGACAGTGGACGATGGGCCGGCAGACAAGGAAGACAGAAGGGAGAGGGAGGCCCCAGAGCAGAAGGGATCCAGATGAGACCCCGGATAACTGACCAGGGCAGACAAGAGGGCGGGGCTTGAAGGGGGCCAGACACAGGTGCCTGTGCGGTGTGCATGTCTGCGCGGAGGGGCTGTCGTGTTCTGCAGAGGAGCACGGGGCTCACCTCATAATCCAGGCCCTTGTGGTTGAGGGCCACGTTGAGGGTGAAGGTGGACGAGTCGTGGTGTGGCCGCAGGGAGGGCTGCTCGTCCGGCCGGTAGCGCACCACAAAGTTCATCACTGCTCGGGTCTGTGGACATGAAAGAAGAGGCCAGAAGGATGCTGTGAGGTCCAGGGGCCCCTTCTAAGGAGGTGACAGCCCTTCGCGGTGGGGGGGGCGGGGGGGAGAGGGGGAGGGGCCGAGGGGCCACCCCTGGGGGCCCACATGCTGCAAGTGCTAGAAAGGCTACGTGGAGACCTCCAGCCAGGCCAGGGGCAGGGGATGCTGCATACCTTGGTGTGGTAGCCTGGGAACAGGCTCTCGGTCATGGGCCCCACATACGTCCTGAGCAGCTGCAGCCACTGGTCCTCATAGCCCACCTGCTTCATGTGGATGTCCACTGTGGGCACGTTCTCGTAGCCCCCAGCCAGCCTGGAGTCCTGTGGGCCGTTGGCACTGAGTCCCTGATGGGTCAGCGCTAGCCTCCCACCTCCTCTTGCTCCCAGACCTTAAAGCCTGTGTCCCCTCTTCTGAACAGTCTCCCACACTTCTTAGCTTGACTCAGTGTCAGCTGACATGTCCCCTCTTCCGGGAAGCCCCGTGGCCCCTCATGGCTGCGCCCGCAGCACCAGGGCTGCCCATCACAACCTTTGGAAGCTGGGCTGCTGCTACTGACCGTGAGGGTGGAGCCGGCCCGCATGGCTGTCTGGGCCCCTGTCTCACCCAGGTCAGTGGCTGCATCTAGAGCCTGAAGAAATGAACGCAGCACTGACCCCTGCGCCCTTCCCTCTTGGGGACCCCTCTATGCCCCACTCTCCTGGTTCTGTTTCCCCTGGGTCCTCCCCTCACCTCGTGCCGGCCTCCTGACCACTGGCCGAAGTGCTCCATTTCCTCCACCAGCTCGTCACACATTTGGTCCGACAGCAGAGGGAACCAGTACACATCAGGGCACGGCTGAGGGTGGCCAGGGAGACAGTGGGGCTGGGGTGATTTTACTTGCAGGGATGGGGCGGGGCCAGCAGCCAGTGATGGGGAGCAAGGGACGCAGGTGGTGAGTGAGGGAAGCTGCGGGGAAGGGCCCCAGGCACTGAAATCCCAGCACGAACAGCAGGAAAGTCCTGGGGCCCCGGGTGCTGGGAGAACAGTTTTCAAACTGCTTTATAAAAATATTTCACCCATGACCCGGGCATACCCACCAGGTATGAAGAGTCACTGACTAGTGCTGGCATCAGTCTTTGCCTCACCTGGCCCGAGCAGGAGGCCTGGGGCACCTGGAACTGTCTGAAAACCGCCTATGTAGGCAGAGGACCCGAGCGGCAGAGCCAGAAGGCAGCCACGGTCCGAGTGGGGCTCACCTGCTCTACGAATCCCTGCCCTTCCAGGGCGCGGCTGTAATTCTCATGGATGTACTGCTCCTTCCAGTCCTGGGGGCAGAAACACAACTAGGCAGGTGCTCTCCAGCAACCTGGGCCACCCTCCCGCCCCTGGGGCAGTCCCCGCCCCTGGGGAGCTCCCGCAGCTGGCAGCAGGCCCTGCACATGCTGGTGTATGCGCACACGAGCAAGTGTCTTCCTTTAGTGAAAGGCAGACATGCGTGTTCTCTGAGGGCAGGGCCCCACTCACCAGGGGGTTGTCAAAGATCTGCCAGAGGTCAGGGTGCAGGTGGTCTGTGTCATACCGGGAAGTGGCCAGGAGTCGGCCAAATTCATGTTGATTGCTGAGATGGAGGAAGATACCCTGGGGGTTGCAGGCAGGTGTCAGGGGTGAAGGCGAGGGCAGCCCCCAGCACCCCAGCATGGGCCCCCAGAGCACCCCAGGCCTGACTGCCCACTCACCTTGTCCCGCAGGCTCTTACAGAAGGCCATGTCTGGGTCAGTGTCACTGCTCGAGAACACGGCCCGCTGTGGCAGCTCTGTCCTCAGCGTCTCCCCACGGATCATGTAGGCCTGGGATATGTAGGGCACACTCCACACACCCCTGCAGGCACCACACCAGGGTCAGCTGAGCGGGCGGCCCCATGCTGTGCCCAGCTCATCCTGGGGACCCCTTTCCTCCCCTCCCCTCAGAGCAACCCCCTCACCAGCTGGGAGGCCCCCATCTACTCCCATCAAGTACTGCCAGTCATGACCACCTCAGGTCCCTGTCCACTGACAGGTGGCCACAGCAGCTCCCTGAGGTGGAGTCCAGGGCTGAAGAGGGGCTGCAGCCCAGACCAGGGCAGCACTCACACTCGTTTCCGCTGCACCAGCTCCACATAGTCCTCAGAGCGCGCATAGTACTCATCTGGACTCAGGGCCCCCCAGAAGTTGGACCAGAGCTTCCCGTGGCGGGACAGCATGGGTGCGATCACTTTCCTGTGGACAGGCGGCAGTGAGGGCCAGGCAGGTGAGCCCTGTGCCCAGGGAAGGAGCGGGATTCCAGGGACTGTGTGGGGCCCCTTGGTTGAGCAGCAGTGACCTGTTGTCTTCGATGAGGATGCGCAGAGTCTGTGGGTTGGTGATGACAGCGTCAGCGTCCAGGCTGAAGTAGAACTCACACTCGGCGTCCTGCCGACAACTGTCCCTGTAGATGACAGGCCAACAGACAGAGGAGCTGAAAGGGGAGCGGCTAGGGGGAGGGAAGGCAGGTTGGGCCCCCCATCTGTAGCACCAGGAAGACGTGAGGAGGAGGAGGGATCACAGGGGTAGGGAGGCTGGTGTGAGAGGGGCGAGGGAGCAGCCCTTGGCTGGGAGGTCGAGTGGAGGCTGGATGGTGAATGTAGCAGGGATAGGCTCCTCCTGCTTTCACCCCACCCATGCCCCCTCTCAATGCCCACTCACAGGGCCATGTCCCTCGCCTGGCCTGAGGTCAGGGCCTCCTCTGGCCCCACCAGCTTCACCGCTGAGAAGTGCTCCTGGAGCTGGGGCCAGGCGTCTGCAATGTGGGGCTCGTGGTACACCTCCTGAGACGGGAAAGGGGGGCTGAGAGGGCAGAAAAGGTGGCATGTGGGGCAAGTGGTGAGTGGAATGGGTATGGGAAGGGGTCTGTGGTGGCGGCAGGGTGTTCCGATCTGGGCAGGGCCCTTGGGCGGGCAGCCCAGGCAGAGGCGCAGGCGGCTCACGTGGTTGTGCAGGAAGAGGGTGATCCTGTCGGGGGGATAGTCCAGCAGCAGCAGCCGCTGCAGGAAGCGAGGCAGGAATGGGGTGGGCTGTTCCACAAACACGGCCAGAAGCACCCGGGGGGGAGGCTGGAAGACACGACATGACAGCCTCAGGGGGAAGCGGCCCCCACCCGGTCTGTCGCTCTCCACCCCGGCCAAGTGTGGGGTAGGGTGTCCCTGGAAGCTGGACCCAGTCCCCCACGCCGCTGCCGAGCATGCGCCTCCTGCACCTGTTTCAGCTTCCCCCAGGCAATGCTCCTCACCTGCCCCCCCGGGAGTATCCTCCGGTCCTGGTCACAGAACCCACAGCCTCCCTCTGGAGTCCAGCCTTTGGGGACGTAGTTGCCCAGGTAATTCAGCTGGAGCTGTTGGGGAGCCGGTGAGAGGCTCAGGCAGGGTCCAGAGGAGGAGGTGGGGGAATTGAGCGGACAGGAGACAGGGCGGGGGTGGGACACAGTGAACACCCAGAAGGTCTCCCGGCACTTCTGTGACTGGGTTTGGGGAGGATCGACTACTGGGCAGAAGTGGAAAAGGAACTCGGGGCTGGGGTCGGGAAGGGGTAGAGCAGGGTGGGCCAGGACTGGGCAGGGTGGGGCACGGCCCGGCTGAGGGTCTAAACCGTGGAGCCACCTTAGTGGGACCGTTCCCATGCACCACCACCGGGAGTGTGTCATAGGCCACGTTCCGGATCCTCACACGATTCCGATCGAATTTTAAAACCACCTCATCTGGGGAAGAAAGGTCAGGTTTTTACTCCCAAACAACAGAGTAAGTGGGGAGAGAGGTACCAGTTTCTCTAGAGGATGAAGGAATATGGCCCATGCGGCAGGGACAGGCTACTTTCTCTCTGACAGCACCGTTTCTAACCCTGTAACCTGGGCATCCCAGCCCCTCAGAGAGGCAGTTTTCTGCCTCTCTAACAGGCAAGGTAACCTGAGACTACCCGCTTTGTCGAAGTGTTGTGTTCAGTGAAACTACAGAAGCAGAGCCCGGCCCAGGGCCTTGGCATGCGGTATGTTTAGCAGATGTCAGCGTGGGACTCCGCTTTTATTACTGTCCGTGCGTGCACTGTGCTGGCCGCTCAAGTCTGAGGAGCATGGTCTAGAGGTGAGTGGAAGACCGCCCCAGACCTTCCGTGAGCCCCTCCCACATCAAATCCCAGACCCTAGTACGCCCATCGCTGTTTTCCTCACCTAAAGCCCCATTGAGATTCTGAAAGATCCGGGATTTATGATCCAGATTAAGGCTGAGCTTCTCCTGGATGGGATGAGAGGCAGAAGTTGATTAAAAGGGGTGGGACACTGTTTCCCACTCTTTTCCCTTGTATTTTTCCCACAGCACCTCACCCGGTTCCTCTCCACCTCGATCTGCAGCCTGGTCCCCACCCCCCAGTGCTGCAGGCTGCCCCCTCACCCTCAGGCCTGGGTCCAGGTAGAGCCGGGTGTAGAACAGCTGGTCATCATCATCATCCTTGTGCTTCCACTGGCGGACGATCTGGTGGATGGTGGGGGCGAAGCCGATGAAGCCTGCAGGGTGGGAGGTGCTGACTCCTAGCCCCGCAGGGCTCCATGGCTGGTCCCTCCTCCCCCTCTAGCCCTCAGGTACCTGCACACTCTGCTCCCCAACCACGCAATCCTCCCCACCCAACTCCTGGCCCCTTTCCTTGCCCCCACCACTCACCACCAGAGTTGAGGAAGCGCTTCCCTGTGCCCATCTCAGGGTATTGCTCTGCGAGCCCCCACTCGGGCCAGCAGAACCCCTCCGCAGAGAAGAGCAGGCGGCTGCCACTCTGGACAAACTTCTTTAGCAGCTCCGAGGGGCTGCCAGCCAGAATCACATCGTAGCTGAGCCAGGAAGGAGAGGATGAACAGGACTGCCATGAGGAACCCCAGTATCCTCATCCCCTCCTCCTGTTAGCACCTCCCTTGCCTCCTCCCCTCCACTCCCTGCCCCTCAGCCCTTTCACCTGTCCACAAACATGATGACCATGTCTTCCCGGTTGGCGTATTTCTCCATTTCCTTCTTTAGCCACCTGACCTTCTGTCCTCCACCAACAGTTCGGGCCACATCACCACCTCGCCACTCCTCTCCCAGGCCCAGGGTCTGTGGGTGAGACCAGCCATGCCAAGGAGGGGCTCATCTGGCCAAATGGGCCTTCCCGACAGGACTCACCGTGCAGACCCAGGCATCTAGCCCTCAGCCCTCCCCTCCGATGGAACTCCCACTCCTAGGGACCAGGAGGGCATTCCTCTCCTTACCCGCACAGTGTAGTTGAAGAACTCTGCAGACCGCAGGAAACGCCTGTATCCTTCTGTCTCGGCTGTGGCCACGGTGATCACCAGCAGCTTCTCTGTCACCATCAGGCAACTGGCACTCAGGACCCTACTCCACGTGCTTCACTCATCACAGACCCCCCTTGTCCTCCCAAACTCTGTTACAGTCCTGTAGTCTTCTTTCCCAATTCCTCTTACCCCCACCCTCTCCAAACCCCCCACCAAAAAAAACCTTTGACTTCATTGAGAGCGGGATGGGAGTGATGCCCAGAAATTCGAGGCTAGTTTGTAAGGGGAGGCTGGAAACCTCAGTTTAGGATGAGGTGGGGGCGATTTGGCCCTACGGAGTGCGCTGGGCGTGGGGGGACGGTCATCGCTTGAGACCTCTGCTTGGCGACCACTTGGCCCTCCCGGGGTTCTCACCTGGGTTGACGCGGTCGCTTCCCCGGGGACGGTCGGAGGCCGGGACCACAAGCAGCGGGAGCTCCAGGACCAGCAGGACCAGCAGGAGCAGCAGTGACAGGCGGAAGGCCATGGCAGTGGGCCGCCGAGACCGCGCACAGGCCGACACGGGGCTCCGGCTGCGCGCCTGAATCCCAACTCCCGGGACAAGGTCCCGGAAAGGAGTAACGGGGCTGCGGTGCAGCTCGCGGCAAGGAGGACTGGGGCGGGGGCTCCTCCCCGGAAAAAAAGGCGTAGCCGGAGATTACAGAAAACTCCAGAAGCCGGCGCCCCAAATAAGGGGAAGCTTGTGCCCGGCGCGGGCGCGCGGGCTGCGCCGATCGTGCGAAGGGGGCGTCTGGCCGGGAGGCGGGGACTCTGGCCGGCGGTGACGAACCACGAAGACTTGAATCTGAGCCAGCCGGACCCACCGCCCGCCTGACACAGAAGAAAACTGAAACCAGCTGAGGGGAAGTGACACCTTGCGTGCCCCGCGGAGGCGGGTCTTCGCGACAGCCCTGCCGGTGGGGCGCACGGAACCAGGACTAGTGGAAGAGCTGCGGCTGGGAGGGAGAAGGCCGGGGAGTCTACGGCCCCAGGGGCTGAGGGTTGAGGTTTCCGCACGGATCTTGAATTGCCCACGCCAGCCGGCCCACTCTCTTTGGTCATCTCTACTGCTCCGGGGAAAAGCCCCCAGGGGCTGCCTTTTTCATGATGGCATATTCAGGAGGACCAAAGGAAAATGACTTTTCTTGAAAGACCTTTGTAACCACCTCTTTCACATGACTCATTTCGGATAACACGCCAATAAACTGAGGCCGGAAATTGTTTTGCCCTTATAAAAGATGGCGGAAAGCATTCTCGTCTCCAAGGGAACGTCACTTAAAGAATTAAAGGGCTAGGATTGTTCTGCACGTGCGCTGAAGTGCACGCCCCCGGAAGTGATCTAGCCCCTACCGACGCGGGAAGTTTAGTACGCTTGCGTAGTAAGCTCTTCCGGCAGCTGTGTTGTGAAAATGGTGGAGAAGAAACCTTCCGGTATGTGAGCGCCTGGCGGTTCAACCCCTTCGTGATCTCAAACCCGAACCTGGTTTAGGATTTCCTCATCCATCTAGTAGTCTCAAATCTTTCCCCCTGCCCTCGGGCCCCGGCGTTCGGGCTGACTCCCAAACCATCCATTCACATTTTAGCGACGCCTGTTCCATTTTGGGGTCCTGGGGAGAGAAAAAGGTAAAAGACCCTTTTCATTCGAGAGCTGACTTTCTGGGAGGGGACAGACACGCAGACCTACCACTGCATTTCAGAGTGGACGTGCGATGGCAGAGGGGTGCCGCAGAGTGGAACCCAGCGCCGCTTCTGAGGAGGGAACCTGGAAACCCTGGACAGGAGGCAAACGCTTGTGTTTCGTCAGTCGAGTTGGGCGCATTTGCTTAGAGCAGGTGCGCGGGGACTCGTTCCCGGCAGGGGAAATTGCTCGTGCAAAGATAGGAAGACAAGTTCAGCGCTTATGAAGGAATAGTAAGAGAGGCTGGAGAGGTGGGGAAAGGTACACTTTGAAAGCTCAGAATACACCGCCGAAGAGTTGGCTCTCAATGGAGAGGCCAATGGAGAGCTATCGAGGGCTTTTAAGGGGAGGGACTAAAAGAGATGTATCTTTTAGATGTGGACCGGGCGCAACCGGAAGCAGCAGACCAAACCGCTACATCGGGGTGTGTCTAGATTTTGTTTACTCTTAATCTACACTGTATTTATTTGTTTGGTTTTTAACAAACAACAGAAATTTCTTGTTCACAGTTCTGGAAGCGGGAAATCTAACATCACCAGCAAGGTCTCCTTACAATGAGGGTCCTCTCCTGATACTTGGCCCCTACCGTCCAGACGTGTCTTGCTAAGGATCTCCCTGTAGTCTCTTTCACTGATTACATTTTAGTTATAATAGTGATGAATATATTTGCTATGACTATTCCTCCCTTATTTTTAATTTTATCGAACCAATATGTATCAATATAAATCTTGGTCTATAACCTCATGTAGGTTTCAGTACATCTAAATTTAAATAACCAACTCTAACTAGTGACTGTCTTTTGTACAGTACAGGTCTAGAGGCTGGAAGGCCTTTTCTGATGCTGTTGAGCAGTCCAGATAGAAAGACATGAGCATCCAAACAGGCTGACTTGTAATGAACCCAATCATGTCACTCCTTTCACTGATTCTCTATCACCATTACCATAATATCCCCAAATCCTAGTTCCTTTGCATACTGACAGGTAAGACTCTTGAAGGTCTGCCCGACTTCACAACCTGCCGTGCTCCCCTCCTCCCTCCCCCATTTACTTTATATGCCAGTCTTACAGAATTGCCTCTACTTTAATGATGACGTCACAGTCTCCCATCCAAGTCTTTCATGCTAGTACTGAGGCCCGGGACATCCTCTCCTCTTCCCTAACCAGGTTCATCAGTCAGGCCTCAACCTAGACTTTCCTCCGGAGAATCGTCTTAACTTCCTCAAGGCCAGGTTAGGTGTTGCTGTTAGGTGCTCTGTAGCACTTTCTACTTCTTTAGAAGAACATATACTGGCCTAGTTGACCATTTGTCAGAACCTGTGGCATCTCCTGGCACTTGGAAGAGACATAGTGCAGAGCTCGAGAGCATGTTTTTTGACCCTGGGCAGTTCTGGGTTTGAATTCTGACCCAACCACTCACTGGCTATGTGAACTTTGGACATGTTAATTAACTTCTGAACATCAGTAAACTGAGATGGTAGTGATATCTGTCTCATGGGATTGTCGTAAGGTTAAAGGAGTCCATTTATACAGAGAGTTTAGTATGGTGCCTGAATCATAGGACCTACCCATTGGCACTGATGCTATTATTATGGTTACAGGCACTGAATAAATATTTGCTTAATGAACAAGGATACATGGAGTAGAATGGTCAGAACCTAGTGAACAACTAGTATGTTAATGGAGAGAAAGCTTTAAAATAACCCTAGGTTTCTGGTTTGGCTGGTTTTACTACATGGTTCCATTCACTTGAGTCTAGGAGAAGCAGAATGGAATGGGAAGATTTTAAAATTCTGTGTTGCAATATCTGGAGTCAGCAGGTGATTTCCTGCAGCAGTTGAATAGCTAGTTATGGAGTTCAGGAGAAGGGTTCTGGATGGAATCTTTTGGAGTCATTTGCTTCTGGGTCAGAGAGCCCTGTGTTTGGATTAGACATCCAGGAAGAGTACATAGACTGAAAAAGAGAGCAGGGACAGTCATCTTAGAGGCAGAGAGAACAGCCAAGATGGGAGCTGGCGAAGGCCAGCCAGGGACATACAGCAGCATGGCAGCAGGCAGACAGAGGAACTCTTAAGCTGAGGGAGAGAGAGAACACTGTCACAGAGAGCTTAAGGAAGATGCACACTGGATTTTCCCAAGGCCGTCCCTGGTGTCCTGAGACTGTGGTTCCTGTTGAATGGGAGTCACTTTGCTGGGTATTGAGGAGTGGATGGAGGTGAGCAAATGATAGATCACAAAGGATTGTTGTGAATTTGGGTAGACACATGAGAGTTTGGCAGGTGTTTCCATGGAAGAGAGAATGCCAGGTAAAGAGGAGGGCTCGAATATGCTAGAGGGACAAAAGGACTTGAGCTGGAGGTTTGGGGTTGGGTTCAGCCATGGGATTTGGTGAGAGGGGCTGTGCATTTGCTTGGGAAAGAGAGAACGTGGGTGCCCATGCACTTGTGAGATGTGGCCGGGTTGAAAGGTGAGTGTCCCCACCTGTGGGGGGCCTGCTGCCCTTGAGGTAGGAAATGAGATTGCTGAAGGTAAAAGCTGACTGTGTTAAGGTCCCAGCCGAGCTGGAAGCCCAGAGTGGACAGTTGTCTGATTTCTGCCAGCAGTGAGAGGTCTCCTGAGGTGTTTGTTGGTTGGACCTGGAATTGGGATGAAAGGCTGGGACCAAAGGGATAGAAAACGTGTATTACTGCGATGGTGCTCTTAGCTGGGAAGGAAGCAGCTAGAAGAACTGATCTGTTAGATATCCAGAGAAGATATGGGGGCCGAGGGCTTGGTGACTAGGCTGAGATCCCAGAACCATGTCCCCACCCCCTGGGTATCTTCCACACCCTGCCTAGAGCCACCAGCACCCCAGCTTCTCTTTTCTCTGTAGCCTGTCTTGACTCTTCTGGCCCTGCCCCATCCAGTTCGCTCCCAGGACCCTGGACAGCGGCGGGTACTGGACAGGGCGGCCCGGCAGCGCCGCATCAACAGGCAGCTCGAGGCCCTGGAGAATGACAACTTCCAGGATGACCCCCATGCAGGACTCCCCCAGCTCGGCAAGAGGCTGCCTCAGTTTGATGATGATGCAGATACCGGTGAGACGGCTGGAGGGAGAAAGGAGGTCTGGGGAGATGAGACTGAACGAAGGTGATGAGCCTGCCCTGGTCAAAGTCGTGGAAGGCCGTCAGGCCGGGGACTCCTCTGGCTCTGCCAGTCTCCTGTGACCGTGAGCCAGCTCCTCTCCCTTCCTGTGTGTCAGTTCCCCTGGAAGTGTGGACTAAGAAGGCGCAGACGAGCCAAGAGCCCCTGCTCTGGCTGCACGCAGTAGGTTTAGGGGATATGGAGGTGAGGGCAAGCTGGAGTGGGAGAAATGGGGAAAACAGGGGTGGTGGAGGGAGGCTAAGGATGACCCTGGTGAGTCTGTTGGCAGGGAGTGGACAGGTGGGTATCAGGACCCAGGAGCCAGAGGAATGTGTCTTTTTGGACACCTATCAAGTCATTAATTTCTCTTGACATCTAGGAAAGAAAAAGAAGAAAACTCGAGGTGATCATTTTAAACTTCGCTTCCGAAAAAACTTTCAGGCCTTGTTGGAGGAGCAGGTGAGAGGAGCTTTCCAGGGAGGATCTCAGAGGGAAGGGACGAATCAGTAGAGATCCTGTCCCCAGAGGATGTTTGCTCCATGGGTGGGCAGAAGAGTACTGGATGCTGCCCCCTTGTCTCTGCAGAACCTGAGTGTGGCTGAGGGCCCCAACTACCTGACCGCCTGCGCAGGACCCCCGGCCCGACCCCAGCGCCCCTTCTGTGCTGTCTGCGGCTTCCCCTCCCCGTACACGTGTGCCAGCTGCGGTGCCCGGTACTGCACCGTGCGCTGCCTTGGCGCCCACCAGGAGACCAGGTGAGCGGGGATGCTCCCAGCCTGCTGCTCTCCCTCTCCTCCTAGCCCTGCTCTCCATCCCGGGCTTCCTCCACCTGCAGGTGTCTGAAGTGGACCGTGTGAGCCTGGGCACCCAGATGACAGGCCCTGGGGGTGCCGTGGACCCCAGAGGGTGTCCCCCGACGGAGAGGCGCTCACTGGCAAGAGAGCAGGTGACACCATGTCTGAGACTCCAGGGGAGACTGGTAGTTCTTCCGGGGACTGTTGGGCAGGGGCCGCACCAAGGCCTGGAACACTGTTGTAATAAAAGGTCTCATGCGAGGGGGAGCCTGTGTGGCATGTTGTGGGACGAGGGTCATGGCTCGTCTGTCTCTCCTCACTTCTTTGTGTCTTTTTCTTCTACCTGTCACCCCACCCATACTGTCTGCTCCTCTGTGTACCTGACCCTGAAAGTCACTGTCCTCCTTCCTGCCCTCCCCACATCTCTTTTCTTACATGCGGCTTTACTCCTTTCTCTGGTTCTTGAGTTCATTTTCTTTTGCTTTTTGCTTCTCTAGTCCCTGTGAGTGTCTTTTGAGGACAGGAGTGGGTGGCAGGGAAGTAGAGTGAGAGCTGGGGACAGAGGTGCAGATCCGGCAGAACCAGCCAGCCCTGTCTGTACCCTCTGGTGCGTGAACAGACGGGAGGAGCAGCTGTTTGTATGGCGCCATCAAGAGTTGTCTCCAGAAGCTGTTGACTGCCCTCCTATCGAAAGGAGACCGGGGGTGTCCCCTTCGCCTGGTGTCTGGGTGAACTTGTGACTGATGGACAGTAGACGATGGCAGAGTGAGGCCACGTGAACTTCAAGACTCAGTTGTGAAGGCTGCAGCGGTTTGTGTGTTCCTGGGATGCTGCTCTCGGAGCCCTTAGCTGCTGTGCGAGAGATCCAGCACCACTCCAGGAGGAGCCTGGTGACTGGCCCGGCTGAGCCGGGCCTTCAGGCCAGCCCAGCTCAGGTGTCACCATGGGAGTGAGGAGGCGCCCCGATTCCTGATGACCCGCACGCCACCCCTCACCCTTTTTGTCTTGCCAGCTGTGTGTCAAGACCACGGCACAGAGACCCAGGCGTCTGCTGTGTTGGGGATGCCTGACCTAGCGAATCTGTAATGAAACAGTTTATGCCACTGAGTCTTGAGATGGCTTGTTGTGGAGCAAGTACCCAGGATGCCAGGGTTCAGATCGCTAGGTTTTCGATGTTCAGCTCCAAGAAGCGCACTCCAGAAGGGAAATAGCATGCTCTTGTCACTGAGAAACACTGAATCACTGATGGCTTGCGTCAGACTTCCTGTCTCTGTACTTCTAAATCCTCTGCCTTTACTGTTTCTTGTTCTGGAGGCACTCATAGGTTCTGCTTGGTGTAAGATTTATCTTCTCAATGATGCACTCACCTCTCCGAGCTGACCCAGTCCGTCTGCTGACATTCTCTAGGAAGCTGATCCCCAGACCCCCACTTAAAATCAGAGCTCCCCCAGGCGTTTGAGAAATCTGCACTATGCCAGATGCTTCTGGAGGCTAGACCGAGTGTCCTGTGACGAGGTAGCGTAGTCCCTTCTGTGATCACAAGCAGCAGAGGTTAAAGCTTGGGTCTGGAAGTCTAGAGACCAGTTCACGCATAAAGCACCCAATGAGCCCTGAATTTATTTGACATGAACTAGTTTGGGAGAAGCAAGTCGGTTGTGTCTTCAGCCTTGGACAGATCTTGGTCCCACCACTTACTGTGTAGCTGGGACAGGTTACTCTGCCTCAGATGCTGTTAGAGCCAGCTCCAGAGAGGGTGAGGATTAAGACTGAGCATCTAAGCCAGTGTCTGGCGGCCAGTAAGGACTCAGTAACACCAGCTCTTGACCTCATCACCCAAGACTCAGAGCGTCTTGTTGAACCTTCTACCACCAGTTCCCGCAGACCTCCTTCCTCTCACCGCCCCAGCCCCTCGCTCCTCTGTGATAACCAGCTGCTTACATTTCTTTGTTCCTAGCTTGTGAGTCCTTTGAGGGTGGGGACCATGACCTGGTGCCCACTCAAGCTTCTAGCAAAAAGAAAACGTGTGGCTAAGAAGAATGTGTCACTAGCCCTTTATAGCCATGGGACCAATGCATGGTGGTCAGAGAATGGAACAGTGACTGTACTGAGGCGCGTGCGTGAATGCTCATGTGTGATACCGGGTCAGGCGCTCCCAAGGTAGGAGGAGTGAGGAGAGATCAGGGCTGCGGGCGGGCGGGGAGAGGCTGGGGGTAAGGCTGGAGAATCTGATTGTGTTGGAGATGGCTGGGTAGCAGCAGGAGCTCTAATTTTCTTGTCCTTCACCGTGGGGACACAGCTGTTCTGCCCAATGTTGTGAAAGTGCAGGAGCTTAAGACATTCCTAAGGTGTCTCATCTTTGAGAGAGAAATCTGCATCAGTGCATAACCAAGCAAGTCATACGGCCCAGTATTTCTGCAGACTGTTACACCAAGGCTCCCCACAAAACATGCTTCCTAGGGGCTGTGCTCTTGTGCCGCCCACCGCCACATGGACTTGGGACTTGGCGCCAGAACAGCTACAAAAAATGAAGGGGGACAGGATTAGACTTTCATAGACCTCTTGGCCATGGAGTCCTTTATGTCACCGACAGCTCACAAAGCGAAGATGTTTCTGGGAAGGGCCCTGTATGAGCCCTTTTGCGACAGTGTCTCCAAGGTCAGCGAGCAGTCCAGGTCTCTGGGCGAGCACGTGTGTACAGAGGACCAGTAGGAAGTGGACTAGAAAGGTGGACCAGGGCAGACATGTCAAGGCCTTCACTGTCTCCGGCTTCTTTTCCAGAGGCACCAGGAGTGCCATGACAGGATGGGGACTGGTGCTCCACAGGGATGTGGATGGTGAGAAAGGCCAGGCGTGAGGGGTGCAGGGTGGGGGATCCTCCAGAGTCTGGGCAAGAGGCCTGACCCAGAGCAGGCTGTGCAGGGAGAGAAGGTGGATGTGAAGGCCACGTAGAGGGAGAATCAAAAAAGGAGAGGTAGTGGGATTAGAGATGACTGAGGTCAGTCCACGTGACAGGTCGGTGATACTGGTAACAGCCGATAAACACTGCGGCTTTGGGGGAAAGTGATGGAGTTTGATGCCTATGCCTGGTCTGATAAAAAGAGCATGTTCTGAAGCTCTGGAAAGAGACCAGTTAGAATGCAGATGTGGGGTCTGTAAAGGTGAATGGATGGGATGAAAGAGAAAGTGGAGGATCGATGTCACCCCATGACTGGTGATCAGTCAACACCTTCCAGTGGGTGTCAGGCTTCTTTCTCGTGGCCTCATTTTCCAGGTTCACGTGGGGACCAGCTCTGCTCAGTACCCACTGCACCTGTGCCCATGGCTCTGCCTGGTGCTGTGTCTGAGCTGGACACCATCAAGTCACACACACAGCACCGGTACACAGGCCTCTGTGAACAGACCTGCCGAGCTTCTTCTGGAAGCTCTTGATCCTTCCCCAGAAAAAACCCACCTGAGGTACTGGCACCAGACACATTTGGAGGGGCTGGTCAGTTTCTCATACCTACTCTTGGGCCAGGTGGAGAGTGCTTTAGCCCAGCTGTCTCCTCGTACAGTGCAAAAAAGTGAGGAGTGACGTGTCTGAGGCTGGCCAGGGTGTACCTGCTGCCTCGGTTTCGAGAGCTGAAACTCTGCTCCGTGGTGACCCTCATCAATAATGCTGAGTGCCACACTTGAAACTTGCAACTCCTTTCCTCTTGCTGAGTAAGATTCCAAAGGTGATAGAAAGGAGACAGGTGACAGCGTGGAGTCCACCCCAGTACTAGTCCACCCATCCCTTGCCTGACCAGTCGTTTCTTGACACCCTCAACCCTGTAACAGTTGACAATGAAGTGGTTTTAGGCATAGGCATGTATTTATATAGAATAGAAACACCTGGGGAATGACAGGATCCCCTTACCGTCCAGAGTGTGGGTCAGAAGATAAAGTGGGGAGAGGGGTGGGCCTGGGAGGAGTCCCAGGTAAGTCCTCAGGAGGCAGTTCCAGGCCTGAGAGGGTCTGGGGGAGCAGGGGTGGGGGTGGGGTGTCAGACCTAGGAGGGCGTGGCCAGGGCAGAGCTCCAGGAGGCGGGGCCTGAGGTGCAGCGGGAGCTGGGCCCAGCTGGCACCAGAGGTTGTAACAGGGAGCAGGTGGCCCCTGGACCCCAAGGTTTCGGGGACCTCTTCTCCACTGGGGACAGTGGGATGGGAATGGAGTCCACAGGCCAGGCCTACACGTAAGCATTTTTCCCATATTTGCCAAAGCTGCTGTCGCCTTCATCCGAGACCCCGCGGGGCAGGTGCTTGGAGAGGCTGCTGGTGGGCTTGCCGGAGGTCTTGTAGGGAAGCCAGGCGCTGTCGGGAGGGGATGGGTCAGAGGGCGGTGCAGCCCTCAGCCTACCCCCACCTCATCCCCAAGGTGTTACCCTCCTTACCTGGCAGTGGCAGGCTCGTCCCCGGCGCGGCAGCAATTGACGCAGAGGCAGAGGCCACCCAGGATGGCAAGCAGAGAGGCGCTCCAGCCCAGGTAGAGGGCAGGACCCAGCTCGTACCTGGGACAAGGATGATGGGGGGCCGCTGGCTCTGGGACCAGTGGAGTCCCACTTCCCCCGGGGGCGGAGCTCCCACACTCACTTGGTTCCGGGGTACAAGGGGTTGAAGAACTCCTGGGTGATGTTGAACGCGTACCAGGAGACGGCCACCATCCCGCAGAAGCCTGGGAGGAGAGCAAGGCCCCCAAGAGTCCATCCTCCTTCCCCTCTTGCAGCTCAGAATCCGCCCGCTCCGCCCTCACTACAGGCAGGGCCTGCCGCCAGCTTCCCCCTTACCGGCCAGTACGTGGAGCGCCCCTGCGACGGCCGCCAGCTTGGCCTTCCGGGAGAGCACAGCGCCCCCGATGGTCGTGCAGCGCAAGCCCGCCGTGCCCAGGGCGAGGCCCAGGAAGCCCAGGAGGACGGCAGCGACCATGAGCGCGCGGCAGGCCTGGAGGTGCCCTGGGGAGTGCAGTGCAGCCGTCGCCCGAGCTGCGCCCCGCCCTCGTCCTCTCTTCCCGTCCCCAGGCACCTGCACCTCCAGACAGGGCTGCCCCCGGCATCGCTGACACCACTTCTAGGGAGCACTGCTGCGCACCGCGAGGGCGTCCCGTGTGCTCGGCCTCCACCCACCAGGTGTCAGCAGCAGTCCACCCAAGCGCGACCATCAAAAACCGACCGGGCATTGTCAGATGACCCCCGGGGGCGAATTACCGGTGTGAGGTGGCACTGCTGGACGACCCCCATGCTGGGCTGAGCACACGACTCACCAAATGTGCCAGCCCCCTCCGCCTAGCGCCTGCCCACGCCATGAGCGGACTGTCCTGAAGTTACCGGTAGAGGGCAGCACTGGCCTGTGGGCCAGAGGGTGGACGGCAGTTTCTCACCTGGAAGGTGGGCTACCTGGGCCCTGGACCAGTTCAGGTCAGTCTCCCACACATGCAAAGGGGCCTCCTCAGTTTCCCTTGCTTAAAAGTTGAAGGTCATGCCGGTTCCCTTTCTGTCCCCCACCCCCCGCCACCACCATCTGCTAGTCGCCAAGGACCTTGCACCCCTTTCCAGGGTGGGGCAGGTGCTGAAGGGGAAAGGCTGGGTCCCTGCCAGGAGGGTGTGAAGCGCCTGGGACTTGGGGTGAGGGAGGAGGGGCAGAGCTCTCTGGGAGCACTTTTCTCACTTAAGGCCACTCCCTCCTGAATTCCCACCCTCTTTCCCTACCAGACCAGTCCCCCGCCCCACATCCATCCACCCATCTACCCAGAACCAACTAGCTCTGTGTCCCCAGGCAACTCAAGTAGACAAAGGGCCAAGAGGCTGGGGTATAGGTGAGTGACAGCCAGGACCCAGCCAACCATGTGGCCCTCTGCTGCTCACTCACACCTTGCAGTCCCGTTTCTGTAAGAGGAGGTTACTAACCGAAGGACATCTAACCCTGCCCACCCCATAAGGGGTGTGCCCCTGAACCTCGTCTTTTGTCCCATCTATCATGACACTTGTCCTCTCCCTGGGTGGTGCAACAGTTCCAAGTGGGGTTCCTCTCAGGTGGCCAGACTCACAGCAGAAACCCCTTCTCACAGCACATTGTGGAGAGGCAGGGGAGGGGTGGCTGGGGCTGCTGGGCTGGTCACTTCAGTGTCCCCTCCAGTCCCCCAGCATCCTGGGCTCCGGCTTTCACAGAGGTTTGGAGGGCTCCTGCCTTGCACACAGAACAGTACGTCCTGGAGAGGGCTGAGAGCACGAAGCCCTGGTGCTGCCTTGGAGATTCTGGAAGAGCAGGGGCACAAGAGGCCACCCGGCCCCTAACTGTCATACGTTCATGGAGATGGTTTTGTGGGGTGTTGGCCTTGGTTCCTTCCTGTGTCCCCTGGCACCTGTAGGAGGGGACCTGGAAGAGCAAGATGGCCCCGGAAGCACCTGGTGAAGGCACAGGGCAGTATCGGTTCCTGGTTGAGCCTTCTGGCCTGGCATGGGGGTGACAAGCACCCACTCACAGGGTGAGCAGGAAGCAAGAAGATGCTACAGTGCCAGGGAGACCTTTTGGGGCCCAAAAAGCTGTAGCTCTAGCCCCACAGTGATCCCCAAAGGTACACTACTGGAGAAGCTGCACATCCCACTGCCCACAGCAGATGCTCCCTGTAAAGCAGCCCCGATGGCGAGACCGGGCCCTAGCGGCAGCCTGGCTGAGGAGACGGCACAACATCTCAACCCCCAAGAACCCGAGATGTGGCTCTTCACCCCACCGCCCCAGCACTCCCACCTCTGCGCTGAATCGCTGCAACAGCCTGAGCACGTGCAGGTGTTGACATGTGAGCAGGTTTGCCGGGTCCAACTCACCTGAGCCTGACCACCCCAGGAGCCGATGCTCATGCTCTCATATGGGTGGTCAAGTAAAGCTCACTTATCACCCACCAGCGCAGCCTGACCCTATGACTGCAGGCAACCACAGAGACAGCCTCACATTCTGGCTGGGGGGCCACGTGGGCGCAGGTCTCGGCCGCCGTTCCAGACAGGGCTGTCCCCAGTGTCTCGGCCACAGGGTCTCAGGTTGCCCAGGTCCCTGGCGCTTGAGTCGGCCTCCCTTCTCTGCCCACCCACCCAGATCCCCCCGCCTGGTGCTCCTGTAGCCCCCACCTTACCGGAGAGGGCCAGCATGGACGGGAACTCCCGGCAGTTGTAGACTCCCAGAGAGTCGGTGGCACAGCTGTACCAGAGGTTCTCAAAGATGGTGTTGGTGGTGATGACGCTCCCATGCAGGGTGGACACTCGCCACTGGCTGTGCGCCACGGTCACCCCCAGCATCAGCAGCCCTAGGGCTGCCAAGAAGTAGCCAAAGGTCTCCACAGCCAGGAACATGGTGGGATGCAGGCCCCGAGGGGCGCCTGGGGCCCCAGGGAGGGGGAGCTGAGCGCCAGGGGCACTAGAAGGGGCTGCAGCCGGGCAGGGCAGGGCGGTGAGAAGCCAGCTGCAGACTCTCTCGGCCGGGGCCCTGGTCTGTCTCCGCGTTCCTGGCTGCTTCCCGTTCTTCGGATCTCCTCCTCCCTGCAGGTCGGTCAGAGGAATGAGACAAGACGGTGCAACAGCTTCTGAGGAGATGGAGGGAATAAATGAACCAGGCCAAAAGTCCACCCCCTCCCCCAACCTCTGGGCTGCCCCGGACTCCCCGCCCCAAGAGCGGGGAGGACTTACTGGGAGTGACTAACGGATGCAGCCAAGGAGGGGCCCCCCTGGGAGGCAATGGGAGCCCAAGGGAAGCGTCTGTTTCTGACTCAGCTCCATTGGTTCAGCTGAGAACGCACTGAGAGGGAGCGGAAGGGAGAAGGTGACTGCGAGATGACACAGGCCCAGGGCAGCTGTCTGGTCCATCGGTCCGTCCATCTGTGGGGAAGAATGGAGAGAGTAGGGCCACCCACTCTGGATGCTGGTGAGAATAAGAAAGTCAAAGACCTGGGGGCTGGGACATTTGATCTTCTAGGAGAGGAGGGCTGAGTACAGGAACTGGGAATGGGTTATCTGGGAGACCCAGGATTCCTGTCCAACTACCCGGGTTCCAAGCTGTGCCCATCATTTACCAGTGACGGGGGTGAGGGAGAGCTCAGGAACTAGAATGCTACTACGTGCCTCTAGGCTCTAAGAGTTGTGACCACAGGTCAAAGCTTCAGGCAGGCTTGGTGATTGTCCTCGGTGCCCTGAGGCCACCAGGAGTTGCTTTCTTTTAAATTTCAAACTTCCTGACCTTGAATCTTTCCCCCATGGTAAGCTGATCTTTGACTCGGCCTTGAGTTTGAGCCTGCTGCCAAGGACCCCCAAGGGAATAAATCACTGGCTCAGAATGTGATCCTGTGGCTAAGCTTAGATTTATCAGAACTGTGGCCAGCTCATTAATTATGATGAATTAGAAACCAGGGTCCCCAGCCGAGCCAGGGCTGAGCACCTGTACTGGCGTGGAGGGTTGCCCGCACTTCCTGCCCCACGGGCGCAGCTGAGAAAGCCTGTTTCTCCTCCAGCAAGTGCGGATGGGGCTCCCTGTCTGAGGGGCTGATCTCACACCAGGCAGCCACCCAGGACATCACTGAGCTGGAAGTGGACCCTCACTCCCCTCCCATGTCAGGCTCCTCCCTGCCCCCAACTGGGCTGTGGAGCAAGAGGTATGCAGTGAAGTAAGGCAGGCCCTCCCTGAGCCTGGCACGGGGCAGCTGAGGGCAGGGCAGCTGAGGGCAGGGCAGCAGGGTGGAAACTGGGTCCCGACCTTCCATCTACAACTGGGGTGTCCCGGGTTTCTGACCTCTCAGGACCCCTGCTACTCCAGGTCAAATGCCTGTTACCTTCCCCACACCAGTGGCCCCCTCCCCTAAGAAGGGTAGGGGAAGAGGAAGGGGAAGACGGAAGACGCAGGAAGACAAAGGGAGGGAAGGGTGGAGGCTCTGGAGGAAATGGGGTGGGGCCCCCCCCCTTGGTGTGGAAAACTCCACGTGCTGAGAGGCAGCTGAGTGGGTCAGAGGAGACGATGACATCAATCACAGCCTGGCCCCCAGCTCTGCCCTTTTCAACTCCAGTCACTGCTTTCTCCCAGGGATCCAGGGCCGTGCAAAGGCCACGGCCCTGTGTTGGCTACCACCACTGAAGGACACGCGGAGGGGGAGGAGGAAGGAAGGGTGTGGGTTCTGGGCTGCTCGGTGGACAAAGGAGAACCCCACATCAATCTGGAGGGCAGGGAGCGCGTGACCACCACCTTTGTGCCCCACAGAACCTGCCCTCTTTCTCAACACAGACACGGAGGTTCCCAAGCCGAAGCCCAGTTTTATTTACACTCATCCCAAAGTACATGATTTGGGGCTAAAGGACAGGTCTCTGGGGGATGGAGGTTGGAGGCCACAGAGGACAGTGACAGGGTGCAGGAGAAGGAAGGGACAGCATGGATGGATGGGCCCTTCTTCAAGTGTCTTCCATGGGCTCCCGCGTATCCTGGAGCAGAGGCGGCGGTGCTGTCTTGCTCAGGATTTGGACTTGGAGACGGCAAGTCCGATGAGTCCAGCCAGTCCCGCCACACCCAGGGCCATGCCGCCAACGATGGCCATGCCCACTAGGCCATCTGGGGAGGAAAAGGGAAGCTGTCAGGAGTCAGCCCCCACCCCTGCAGGGGTCCTGGGTACCCACTTCCCTGCCGCTGCTCCTTTAACGAAGATGCACCCTTCTACCAGTCATGGGGTGAGGGAGAAAGGGCTGGAAAAAGGGTGCTTGGGAGGCTGAGTAGCTACTTGGAGGAGGTTACTTAGAGGGAAGGGAGGCTGCAGGCACAGGGAGGGAAGAGGATTTAAGGGAGCTGACAGGGACTTGGGGTTGATGGGGACCAGGGAGACAGGAGGTGGGGAGGGGAGGGAGACTATGGGAGAGGAGCTGAGAGGCAGGTTCACCTTTCTTCATGGCCTTGTCAATGAGCTGCTCCAGTTCCTTGGCCTGGCTGTTCTGGGGCTCTGTCTGCAGCAACCCGCGCACATACTTGAGGGCTCTTTCGTACTCCTACGCTCGAGGGGAAACACACACACACCCCCTCAGGCCTCCTCTCCAGCCCATCCAAGGGGCCTTCCCTCCGCTTGCCAAGGGGGCTCCTCCCTCTCCTCCACCCAGCCCTCACTCCAGCCCCACCCAATGGAGTAGAGTCCACAAACAACCCCAACAGTGTGGGGGTGATAAGCCGGGGGAGATAACAACCCAAGGCTTGGGGCTGCACCCCACTTCTGACGTCACCTTATTCCCCACACCCTTTACAGCTGGATCTTCCATCTCTCACTGACCTCAGCGGCCAGGCTTGCTCTCACCTCACACCTCTGCTCATCACCCACCCTCTGCCTGCTGCCATCTTCAGCCTTCCTGCGGGCCAGGACTCTCCCCTGGAGGAAATGAGGATGCCATGCCCTCCGGGGGGTGGTGGAGGGCACACTCTCCCTTACCTTGAGCCGGTAGTTCCCCACTGCCAGGTAGAAGACGTAATCCCGCTGCTCCTCTTTGCTCCCTTTGGGCAGCAGCTCTGGGAGGGGGAGAGAAGAGGGTGAGAACTGCTTCTCCCCTTCCTACATGCGCGGGTGTCCCAGAGATCCTTCCACTCTCTGAATCCCTCTGTGATCCTGGGAAAGGGTCTCTGTCTTGAGCCTCTGCATCAGTCTCTCACTCGGGGCTCCCCAGTGGGAGCTATGGGGCAGAATGAAGTCAAGCTACCCCACAGCCCATACCAATGCTACAGGCAACTCTGGTTCCTCCAAGTGACCTGCAAGGAACTTAAGCACTGGAGCACCCAGAGGGGCCTCCACTCAGCTCTGATATCTGATGTGTGTGTGTTTGCCACAGTTGCTTCTGCCCAGAGTAGTGTTAAAAATAAGTTTGTACTCTCTCTCCTTTCAAAAAATCAGCTCGAAATCCACTTTCAATTAGCCTTCCTGGAATGACCCCACTGGACTCTTAATTGACTTCCCAAAGAATGTATGTTACACTCTATGTGCTAGAATGTGTTGCTAAGTACTTTTTACCGATGTTGTAAATCTTCCCCAATGTTCAGACTGTCTGTCAGCTAGACTGGCTATGTGTGGAGGCCACTTCTTCCACAGCCCTGCTCTGCTGTAGAGGAAACCTGAAAAATCTGAATTGGCAAAACAGACAAATAGGGTGAGATTATTGGCGGGTTCTGGTGACGTAGGCACTAAATCGGCAGCTGGGCCATAGCCTGGGGATCCAGGTTCATGACCCGGGGTTGGGGAACAAACAGAATAAATAAATACAATTGCTTCTTCCTCCTTTCTTTTCCTTCCTTCTTGCCTTCCTCTTAAAAGGTAGAAAAGAAGGAAACGATTCTATTTTTGTAGGTTTACAACAGCCATCCTTTTCTAGTACAGTAACTGTTTGCTTATTCATGACTGCTTGACCAAGAAGAAGGGGGTACAGGGACATTTAAAGGTCAAGTATTGTGGCCGCCGACAAATGGTGACCCACCCCAATCAGAAAGCACCGTCTGTCCACAGATTTGGGTAACGGTCTTCTGCTTCCCCTACAAAAGGTTTTCGAGCAATAGCTGCTAAATAAGCAATGCGATGGGGGGACAAAGAGCACAAGACCAGGAGGCGCAGGACAGGAGCTTCTAGTTCCAATTGAGCCATTAATCAGTTAGCGGTGTGACCTCAAGACAAGTCACCTTCCTTAGAGTCAGACTTCCAGATCACCAAGTCCTACGGGGACTGACACACTATAACTCTGGCAAGATACTGAGTGGTGGTAATTAAGCAAAAGTACACAGGGGAAGTCAGGCGAAGTGCAGCCCCTGCTGCAGAGTTTACAGGAAAGCAACGGTGAGGTGACTGCAGGGTGTCACGTGGAAAAAGAATCCCAGAACTTGAGATGGGAAGGCGTGAACGAGGACACTGGAAGCAGAGAAGTACAGACCCAGATGGCAACGGGGCAGGGGAGTCAGGTACCCTAGCACCTCACCCTCCAACAGTGCAATGCCTTTCCGGATGTCATCATTGTACTTGCTTCGCACCAGGCACCAGGCATACTCAAACTGCGTGCTCTTGGACACCGACCCTGCTGCCTTCTCAGACTGGAATTTCTTTTCAAACTTCTGCCACAGGAGAGGAGAGGAGGGACTTAGAAACCGAGGGCAAACCGTTCTCTACCAAGACCAGTTACATGCGGTGGTCCCCGGGCTCCGTCACGAGGCCCTTGCGGGTCTTGGTACCTGGTGCCTTAGCTTCTGCTGTTTCCATCCTCAGGACCCAGGCATTCTGCTTCTGGGTGGTGGGCTGTCTCTTTGGCCTGTCCCCCTTCTGTGTCCCTCCCCCTAGTGGTACCGACTGGAGATGCCACCTGGTGGTGGCTCCGGGCACCGCTCCCGGAGCAGCTGCCCGGGAGTGGCTGAACAGTAAAAGCGCTGTCAGAATGCAACACTAGCCCATGCAGTCCTTCGCTGGAGCCTGCTGCCCGCATCCTGCCCAACCCCGCGGGTTCTGAGTCTTTTCTTACTAGTGAAAATGGGAATAGTTAGTGCCAACCGCCTAGAGCTACGTAGACGAGATATCGTCTGCAATGTACTCGGCACTGTGCCCAGTTCAGTCAAATAAATGAAGCTTTATGGTGGTTGCTAAAGCCTCCGGCCACTGAAAGCGCGCTCAAGCACAGGCGTCCACAAACTGATCTAACAGCTTCTCCTCTCCACCCGATTTCGGGCCCGCAGGCTGGGCAGCGGTGGTGCAGGAAACTACAACTCCCATTAGCCTCTGGGGCAAAGTGGGACCTCGGGCAACAGCCGGACGCAGCAGAGGCTGCCGGGAGCCGTAGTTCGGCTCCCCTCTCAGAGCGGATGCTGGATGAAAGCTTTGGCCCCTTTGGCCCCTACCGGACTCTCCTCCGGACCCGCCCGTCCTAATCTTCCCTTTCCCTCTCTCGAGGTCAGGCCTCACCAGCAGGTCGTCCACAGACACCAGCTCATTTAGCATGGCCTCCATGGCCGCGTCCCCGGCAATCCTCACTCTCCTGACACTACGGTGCCACCGTCTCCATGGCCCAGTGGCAGCGGGGGGAGCCACTTCCGGCGTCCGGCGGAAGCGGGCCTCCTCCCCTGCGCACAGCCAACCGCTTCCCGCAGGCGCCCTGGGCCCGCCCCTTCCTCGCCGCGCGGGGGCCCCTGTCCCCGGCCGTTTCCGAGGCCCCCGTGCGTGCCTCCTTCCGCCAAGTTTATGACACAGTCTTGGTGGTTCGCCCCCGGGCTGAAACGAGCTGGAGGACGGAGGCGGAGAACCGCGCCTGATCACAGTTTGGGATCAGACTAACTCTCCTCCCAGAAATCTGGGGTCCTTTTCAGTGCAAGAAAATCATAACTGGAGTACTTCGTACTAGGATAGGAAATTTCCCCATTATTTGTAGAGAGGGTCCAAGTTTTTTAATATCATTTAGAGAAAGCCTCTTCTGGGTATGTCCGAAGGGGAGAGGAGCCGCTGGCAATGAGCAGCAACAACGCAAAGGAAGGAGAATGCTGCTGGCCCCACTGACGTGTTCTGGCGGTGATGGGGCTGGCTACCCAGCGACATTCTAGTTCTTTCACTGTGACCCAGTGTTTCAGTACACACTGAAAATGCACGTTCCACGAGGGCACAGGCTGTGGGCTGTTTGTCCTTGCACCTCCAGCAGGAGCACAAGGGGCGTGTTCAACAAATACTTATTGAATAAACGAAATAAACAATGGTAAAGAGGGAAAGGGTAAAAAGGGTAAAGCGGGTAGGGGATTATTATCCAAGCACCTTCCGGTTTTCAAAGCCACTTTTTCATTCTCACGATTGCCTTGTGAATTACATAAGCAAGTTTTCCTCTTTATTTGGCCTGGACAGTTGAAATGACTTTAGGAAGAGCTCAGGAAACTGAGAGTAAAGTTTGAAGAATTGGCTTCCTTAGGACCTTAGCATAATGATTAAGGGGAAAAAGTCACATCATTTAAAGAGGTATCAAGCACCTAATTTTGGCTGGGCCTTGGACTAAGCAGAGAGGAGGAAAGGATGAAAATGAAACAGACGAGTGAGGACAGAGGGGAGGTACTGGCAAGACAGGGGAGGCAGGAAGGTCGGTCTGTGGGCATTATTTCTATTAGGGTGTTACTGCTTTGGGGCGGCCTGCTGCACTTTGTTCATCTTTATCTGCTGCAGCTCTCGGCACAAGCCTGGCACATGGCAAAGGCTCTACCAGAGTTTGCTTAATGTATACATGGGGGGAAACATCTTACTCAAGGGGCTCAATTCTATGTCAGTGAAGAGATAAGCCGATGGGATATCCTCATAAGTAGAAGAAGTAATGCCTGTCAACTGTCCGTCCAAATTATGTTTCTCCATCTTCTTCAACCAGCATCCAAATCCAAAACTGCTTGGATGACTTGACAGCCACTTCACTGGTCCCCTGCATCCATTCCCTTGCCCATTACCATCCATTTGCTGGTGGTAAATTTATGGATATAATAAAAAGATAATTCTCAATTTATCTGAAACCCTTTGATGGTTTCTCATTGTCCTCAGAACAAAGGCCAAAATCTTGCAACACAAACTCCAAGGTCCTCTATAGTCTGGTTCATCCTTAATTCGCTCGCCACCTTATCTCTCAGGCTATCTTACCCTGTCAGTACCCCAACCCTACAGGCCTTCTTTCAGTTCAGAAACCCTGAAGTGCCCAGACCTTCTGAATGTTCAGCTCCTTTCTTCCTGAGCATCTGTTCCACCCTGCCCCATTCCCCCTTGCTTATTTGGCTCATTCATTCTTGATCTAATTCATTCAACAAACACTTAACTGAGTAGCTACTATGTGCTGGGCAGGTTTAAGTGAGTGAATGAGTCATATAGGCACACAGGGAAGACCATTCCAGACAGACAAAGCAGCAAGCATATGCATTTTGAGCAAGGAATGCCCAAGGGTTGCTGGAGGTCCAGCCAGGAAGCCAACGTGACTGCAGTGGAGTGGATGAGGAAAGAGTGGCAGAAAACGAGGGCAGAGAAGTAGTAGGGGCAGATCCTGTAGGCCTTGTAGACTATCGTAGGGGATTTGGATTTAATTGTAATGGGAAAGCATGGTGGGCTTTGAGCAGCAGAGTGAAATGATCCATTGTAAAGGAGCCCACTGGCTGCAGGGGAGGAATTAAAGCAGATTCAGTTGGAAGCTGCTGTGATGGCCCAGGCAAGAGACAGTGGTGATATGGTCCACAGCAGTGGTGGAGGTGAAGGGATCGGGGGCCATATGGTCTGAAGGTACAGTCGGCAGGATGTGCTGAAGGACTGGATGTGTCAGCAGAGTCAGGGCGACAAGACGGTTTTTGCCCCTGTTCACTTGGTGAACTCCTACTCATTCTAAGTTCTCACCTCTAAGGCTCTTCCTTAGGGAGCCCCGTCTGGCATCTAGACTAGGAGAAGTCTCCTGCAGATGGAGAGCATTACCTCTCCTACGTGTGCAGAATATATGAGCATAAACTAAGGTGCACCTTTGTGGCTTGGGCAGTTGAGGTGTGGACCATGTAAAGTCCATGAACCCAGGTCCAAGACCTGGAGCCAGGGGTGAAAAAAAAAGTGTAACCTGAATGTCTTTCTTTGCTAGAAGTTTTTGTGAGCCACACAGTGTTGGTTCAAGCATGGTAATCAAATTCAACAGGAGCTGAGGACCGTGTCCTGCCCCATCTCATTTTTCCACATACAGGAATCCTCACACATGCCATGTGGCCAAAATCACACCAGGCAGGTGCTGTTGCTAGCTCCAACAGAGCCAGAGGAAGCTGAGGCTCAGGAAGGTTCAGTCATCTACCTAAAGTCAGAGTCAGGAACAGAGAGACTGGGAGTCACACCTGAGTCCTGCCCTGTGCTAGGTTACTACTGCCTCTTCAGTTAAGAGGAAAAAGACAGGGCCCTGCTCAGGGAGGCGTCAGTTAAATAATGAATAGAGGCATGCCCGGTGGAGTAGTGGTTAAGTCAGCCACCTCCAGAGGAGCACGGTTTATATACATTCCAAGATCCTGGGTTTGCATCATGGGGCTGGGGGAACAACCAAGATGAAAAACTAAGTAAAAACAAAATAAAATGTTTCTTCCTCCTCACTCTTCCTGCCTGCAACTTTCTTTAAAACAACAACAACAACAACAACAACAACAACTACAACAAACCAGCAAAAAAACATAGAAGGCAAGGGTAGAACAAGTTTGTGAGTATATGCTAAAAAAAAAAAGTCCTAAATTTGACATTTTAGGGGGTTGATTTTCAATAGTGGACTTCCCTTAAGCAGTAGGTGAATTAGGAAGGTACGATTCAAGTTCATTTGAAACCAAAACAGGTAAAGCAATGCCGAGAAACCATTTTTCTTAGATAGTACGCTAGTAAAGTTAAAAGTCAAACACTCAAATAAAGAAGGGAAAAAACAAAACAAAAAGGAAACTCCCCAAACTACTACCAGAGCCGCTGAATTTCTTGTAAAAACTGGTTTCAGCCTCTTGGCTGGTGGCCAGTGTTTTAAATTCCTACTAACTCTCAGTTTGTAATTATACATGTGTGTGATGATCTGGTGAATGCCACCCTCCTGCACTAGACTGGATGCTACCTGAAGGCAGGGCTGCCTTTTCTCAGATTGTGCTCCTGAAGCCCAGCTTAGTGCCCTGCGCCAATGGCGTCTGTAATGACTGCATGTGGATACTGCTGCTGCCCTGATTAACTTTTTGGAAAGCAATGAGATTCTATATAGTAAGAACTACAAGATGTACTATTACTATTTCTTGCCTAGTAATTACCATCTGTGGAAATATTTCAAAAAGCCACAAAAAAGGAAAAGGTATGAAGATACCCATTCCTGCGTATCTGTGAAGGTAAACAAAACAAAAATGCCAGGTCTGCCAGGGGATGATTTTATTAGATGATACACACCAATCTAAAAAAATAATAAACAGCCTTAAAGTCATTGTCATAAGGATTCTATTCTTTATGGTAATATTTGGAACACATCAAAAAAGCATTACTCCTCAAATTTGGTTATGTGAGTGGGCAGAAAGGAAACTGACTTTTGTTGGAAAGACTAAAACTAGAACTGATGCTTGTTAGCAGATTCTGGGAACTGGGCTCCTCTTAACGACTCAAGTTGAGGCTTGTTCTGAACGTCTGTCTCTTCTGCCCTATAGTGTCTCCTCGCTGGTCAGCAAACAGAATTCCACTACCTGAAGGGCTCATTCTCCTCCATTTCCCACTTCCACCTACTATACAAAAAGGTGGAACTTCCACCAAGTGCAAACTGATCCATTCAGTCATCCAACAAACATCTATTAAGGGCCTAATGTGTGCCAGGCACTCATTCCAAGTAAGAGAAATAGGCTAAATAGAAATAGTCTTTCTATCATGGAAGTTACAAATCAGTGGGAGAGACAAGACTGCTAAGGAATAAAGGTATGTCAGGCAATCTCCGCCTTCATTCTGTCACCAAATTCCAACAGCCTTTAGATTGTTTTCTCCTCTAACCCCGTGTGGCTGTCAGTTGTATTTTAAAGTGTAAATCAGAGCTCATATATCCTGATGATAACCTCTTAGGCTGTTCAGGCTACTGTTCAGATTTCTTATCATGCACACGAAGCCCTCGAGGGTCGCCCTGCTTACCTGTGCATCTTATCTCCGTGCACCCATGCGCCCTGAGCGCGAGGGTTTATGACTGCCACTTTCTTCTACCAGGAATGCTCTCCCCTGGGAAGCTCCATCCATCAAACACCTGTCTGCCAGGCCCAGTGTCCCCCTCCGGGACAGACGACTTCGATGTGGTCCCCGCTCCTCCAGCTCTTAGGAGGTGTCACCCAGTCTTAAGAGTCCTTTCTGGGAAGAGGGGCTGTGCCTCGTCCATCTCTGCAAAGGGCAAGCGGCCTAGAATCGTTGGAGGGGCGAATGAAAGAAATGGCCAGCACTGCAAAGAGGATGCCACCAGTTCGGAGACAACTGTTCTTCCGGGTGGCGGCTCGCCGGGCGTCGGAGGAAGGGAGAAGCGGTGCTGCTCCCGGGCTGCTCTAGGAACAGGGCTCGGTGGTCGGGAGGACCCGGGGGAGCCGCGAGGGGAGAGCGCGGGGACTGCGTCTGCGGTACAGCGCGTCTCCGCGGGGAGGCGGGGCCGAGAAGACTCAGGCGGGGCCAGAGGGCTCCGCTGGCCAATTAATGGGCGCGGCTCCGGGGAAGGGCGGAGACCCGGCGCTACTGGACGTGGAGCGGGCGGTGCTGAGGCCTGGGAGTCCCGAACTTTACGCCCTGCCGGTGTACCCCAGCGGAGACCCAAGTCCTCCCCGCTCACCCTTACCCCGGAGAGGTTTTCTGTCCATTGAAACTTACCTGCTCCCAACTTTATGATCTGTCTCCGTCGAAAAGTGTGTGATGAGTCACACAACTTGAATGCGCACGCGGATCTCCTGGGATCTTGTTAAATCGCCGAGTGTAATTCAGAGATTACGTGTCTGAGCAGCTCCAAGGGGATTGAGGCTGCAGGTTCTCAGACGCACTTTGAGGTGCAAAGGTGAGAAACAGTGGTTCTCAAAGTGCTGTCCCTGGACCAGCAGCTTTACCCTGGGACTTGAGAGAAATGCAAATTATTGGTCCCCGCTGCACCCTTACTGAACCAGGTTGGGGCCCAGCTGTCGGTATCTTTATGAGCCCTCCTGAGGGATTCTGACGCTTCCTGGAGTTTGACAACCACGGAACAGTGGGATAACTAAACTGAGCCTCATTCCTGCACAGATGTAGCTGTAGTCACCTTGCCTTATCTGGCTAAGCTTCGATTTCTCAGCTGAAAAATCAGGACACAGATACCAATGCTTTCCTAGCAAATCGATTATCAGTAGATATGAGATAATGATTGTAAGGTAGTTGTCTTACATAATAAATATTCTACAAAAGTCCACTCTCATTACCGCTCACGTGAACTGTCAAAAATCATTTAGGAGGGAGTAACCCCACCTAAATCAACAAAGAGATCTAAGAATTGACATTTGAACTAGGACAGGGAGGGATATCTGGTGGAGAAGGTGAGAAAAGGGAATTCTAGAAACAGGGACAACCCTAGATAGGTAGTCTCAGAAAAGAGCTTGGTGGTGGTGGTGGTGGTGTGTGTGTGTGTGTGTGTGTGTGGTGTGGTGTGTGTGTGTTGGGGCAGCACTGTGTTACGGGAGAAAGACAGAAGAGGAGGTTGCAATATCAGTTGCAGAGACCCTATGTGTGGTGCAGTGATGTCTACACTTCCTAGTTCAGGCAGAGAAAATGACTTTGGGGGGAAGGAGGGATCCGCCATGTTTATTAAGATGGCTGCCTTGCTAGTGTCTTGGGAAGGCTTGTCCTGAGGGGCATAGAGAGAGAGAGCAGTTTGAAGACTGTGATGACTGGTCAGGCTAGAGTCAATGAAGAACCAGAATATCTTTCACTGCAACCTCACATGCAGCCCTGTTCTCTGGGGAGCTACAATTACTGACTTTAGGAATTCATTCAGAATTCACCGACTTGCCAGACTGTGGCTGTATATGTCACCAAAGCTAAAAGAAGTTTCTTGTTTCACAGTCACAGGGCTCTCTTTCCAGAATGTCATGTTGGAGAATGACATAAACTTGGTTTGACAGGGCAAGGATGCTGCCTTGTAGAGAGAAGGCCATTGGAGTTTTTGTTAGAGGGAAGTAATAGTTTCCTTCTGATTCCTGTGGTTGAAAATGACAGATTAAAGCACTGAATCTGCCAAGAAACTGGGAATGATCTCAGATAGACCCAGGTGCAGAGCTGGCTGCACCATAGATCTTTGCTCATAGATCTTCACATTTTCAGGCAATTATATGAATTCCCAGGGCAACCAAATTAGTTATGTCATAGGTTAAAATCATATAATTTAGTTAAGCTTTTTTTTATTAAAAAAAAAAAAAAAAGGTACTGGTAGGAGTGAAAGCAAGTAGGCAGGCAGGCAGGAAGAGAGAGGAAGAAGAAGCATTTTATTTTATTTTTATTTAGTTGTTCATACTGGCTCCTTCTCTGCCCCCCAGCCCCAGACTTGAACCCAGGAGTATATGGATTGGTCCTTCAGAGGCGATTGACCTAACCGCTACTCCACCAGGGTGTGTCAGTATTCACTTTCAAGAAGAGTAAATAGACCCAGGCTAGTATTAATAAAAGCCCTTGAGGGTTATTCTGTAGTAGGCCTGTTCTCCATTAAAATATTGACTATTTGCAAATAAATCAACATGAAAAAGATGCTTGGAAGTTGTCAGTTCACTTGAGTAACGGAATTCTTCCCCTGAAGTCTGGAGTACATGAGAACACATCATCAATTTCTGATGACCCCAAGTGACAGGAAGGAGGTGAAGTGGGTCATACACATTTCTGGATGATGATTAAAAAAATATGGTGCACCCCGGTGGCTTAGTGTTTAAGTCTGTGGCTGGCATAGTCCACATACATCCCTAGGACCTGGGTTTGCAACTCAGGATGGGGTGGGGTGTGTGTGGGGGTGAGGGGGTAGGGGAAACAACTAAATCAAAATAAATGCTTCTTCCTCCTTACTCTTCATTCCTGCCTGCAGTTTTCCTTTAAAAAAAAAAAAAAAAAGGAAATAAAAACAACAAAGAGGCACACCCTTGTGGCTCCACAGTTAATGTCCAGGGCTCCGGATGGTGTGGTCCACAGAAAGCCCAAGGACCCAGGTTCACGGCCTGGGATGAGGGTGGAGGGTGAGGGGACAACCAAACAAACAACTAAATGAATAGATGTTCTTCCTCCTCTCTCGGCCTGCCTGCCTGCCTTCATTCCTACCTGTTCCCATCCTATAAATAAATAAACAAATAAATAAAACTTTAAAAAAAGAAAAGTGGTGGCACGCCCTGGTAGCTTAACAGTAAAGTCCACTGAATGCAGTCCAAATGCATCCCAAGGAGTCAGATTCCTGTCCTGAGGCTGGAGGTGGAGAACAGGGAACAGCCAAGATAAACAACTAAATAAAACAAATAACCTGCCTCTTCCTCCTCTACTCCTGCCTGCCTGTACCTTTCCTTTAAAAAAATGTCACAAGCATATTTTGTCATGTTGACTTAACACATGTACTTACATTGTTCTTAGATATAGTTCAAAAGTATAAAGCATCTATAAAAACACAAGCCCACTAGTTAAAAAATCAAAATATTAAAACATCCCACAAATCCTTAACAAAGCCATTTGTCTAGTGGGTCTGGTGGTGGAACTGTGACCGCTGCCGTGTGGTCACCAGTGGGTCCCTTACCTCTGGAAGCCCCTGTGGGCTGACGCTCTGTGCTGCTAAGAAATGTTTGAGATGGGCCATTGTTAACGCTGCGTAAGGTCAGATTGTTGTGGACTTGTGGAATAATTCGCATATTTGGGGCAAATTACGAATTATGGGGAAGCCTATGGGATGAAAGATGCTTGTTTGTTCTGTGTTACACTTGGAATGTTTTGTCAGGAAAGAACTGAAGACCTTTCATTCAGCTGCTCATGGTCCAAGTCAGAAAACAGGATTAAAGAGGCGAAATAATTTTCTCAGAGATCCGAGGGCTCCAGAGCAGTTTTTCTATGCCATGTGATCTCTTTTGATCTGCGGTGGATCAACTTTGTAAAAAAGTAATTCTGATGCAAAATCATCTGTTTCTAGTACAAGGCAAGTAACTCAGTCATTCACGAAGAATGTCCTGTGAGTGGGTGGCTGGGGTACTCTGGCATCAGGACGGCCCCTCCCACCACTTGGGGGTGTTCAAGCGGTCAGCTGTGACAGCACTGAAGAGAAGGCGTGTCCTCTGAACAATGACACCATATCAAGCTAGGCACACCTAATAGTGAGGTCAGGCAGCAAACCTTCCTGAATGTCAAAATGACGGTCCGCTTCAAGGCTGAAATACGAGAAAAGCAGTGGAAAGTCTGAAAAACTTGTCATTTAGATACATTTTTTGATTTGGAAGGTGTTTGTTCAATGTTGAATTGTCTGAGATTTACATGTGTTATGAGCTGAGGTGTATCCCCCGCCCCCCCAACTCCGCCTACTTCATACGCCAAAATCCTAACCTCCTGGATGTCAGATGATGGCATCTGGCATCTTTAAAGAGGTAATTAAGTTAAAATGGGGTCACTATGGTGCACCTTGGGGGCTCGGATAGCTAAACTGCAGGTCTTATAAAGCCCTGGGACTCTCAGGTTTATGCCCTGTGGCCTGGGATTAAGAAAAAATGAGGCCACGAGGACAGGTCAAAAACCCAACATGACTGGGGGCCCTATAAGCAGAGATTAGGACACAGAAGGAAAGCTCATGCGAGGACACAGGAGAAGCCAGTCCTGCCAACACCATGATCCTGGACCTCTGACCCCCAGAACTGTGGGAACAGAAGTCTGTTGTTTAAGCCTCTCAGGCTGGGTTACTTTGTACCACAGCCCCAGCTGAATAATGCAACAATTGAAAGTCATTTTGCATGAAGAAATTTTCCTTTTGTAATTTATATACAATGTACTATATAATTATATACATTTTTATATAATTTATAGCTCATTTGTTTTTATAATTCTACAGAAACTTTTTTTTTTTAATTTAAAAGGAGAGGTGCAGGTAGGAATGAAGGTGAGTAAAGGCAGGCAGGGCAAGAGAGGAGGAAGAAGCGTTTTTATTTTATTTAGTTGCTCATCTTGTTTATGTTCTGGGTCCTTGGGATGTATGTGGACTGCACCAGCTGAAGGTGGCAGACCTAACTGCTCCTCTGATGGGTGCATCTCTACAGAAACATTCTTTAGAGTCCTGGGAGTGCATACTACATTCCGCCATTGGGCTCCATATTTTATTTAGAACTTTCTGGATCTGATTCCCAGCCAAGGCTGGTGCCTTCCCGTCCTCTCTGAATGCTTCTGATATGTACTCTGAGTATGGAATGCAGAGACTGTTTTCTTTTCCCTTCACACGCTAGTGCTTAACTCCCCTGATGTACTAAGACAAAGGTCTTTGTGTATTGCCTATGATCTTGGAGATTTAATAATCCCCCTTGATGCAGAGGCTGGAGGGCTGGTGCCTTACAGAAAGGTCTGGGGTGGTAGTTCCCTTCTTCAGTGAGGGACTAGACTCAGGGCCCTATGAGCCCCTGACACACCTCCCTCCGCTGCTTTGGTCAGGCCTGGGCCACGTCATTCCCCTCAGCTCTCCCAGCTGGCCCTGTGACCCTGCGGAGAGATGTGGGTGTGGGTGTCCTGACCACAAACCTTGCAGTGTCCCAGGGCTTGTGAGGCAGGAGGCAGGTCCCAGGTGCCCTTGAGGAAACGCCCATTAAAATGTTTAGCTAAAAGGGCAGGGTAGAGGGACCAAACTTTGTGTAGGCTGTATGGGCATGGGGACCTGGAGATGATTCTCCCTTCATCCTTACAGCAATGATCCATAGTGACTATGATTACACCTATATTACAGGCTGGGATGAGAACAATGAGGCACCATGAGGTGAAGCAATTTTCCTCAGTTCACACACACTAGGAGACAGCAGAATGGGAACCCCATATGGTAAGCCTTCATTCAGGACCCACCATATGCCTGGTGTTAGGTTTGTCACTAAGAAGAGAAAGATCAGTGAGCAGAGAAGCAGAGGTTTATTAGGGACCCTGAATACAGGTGGACTGAGGCCAAAATGGCCTTAGTACCAGGGGAGGGGTATTGCTATTTTTCACATGCGAGGGCGTCTGGAAATCAGGCAGGATGTTTTGCGCAGCCTGCTGATGCCGACGTGGTTGAACAACTTGTTTTGTCACCATGAGGATTTCGGCATCTCGCTCTAGGGTTCTTGTGGGTCGGAGAGAAGATTTTCTGACCCACCTGCTCCAGGAACAAAGAAGTCAGCACAGCCATTTGAAAGCCAAAGCAAATGAGACTTACTGAAGACAGCACACCCTTTAAGAGATAGGACAACGGCAGGCCACATTCCAAGAGAGGAACAGGCCAGGAGGAGCTTCAGGCTGGGGCTTTTAAGGAGTTTAGTACCTCTTCTCCCCGCCCAGAGGGAGCCTGGGGTGGAACAAGGGTTTTGATTGGTTTGTTAGTGGTCCCCTTTAAAATGATTGGAGGACTTCAGATTGGCACCGCTTTTCTGCCTCCTTCTGATTGGAGGACTTCCTCTGTTCCCTTCCCCCTGACTCCCTGCTCATGACTGACTGCTGCCTAGCACCTGGTACTGTGATAAGTCAGAACTACAGGAAAAAGAAAAATCCAGACACTGCCCGACACAAATTCGTTGTCTAGTGAGAGAGAGTGGTTAAGGTCTTAGTTGTGTCTGTCACAAGAGCTAGGGGTCTTGAATGCATGACTGCTGGCCGAAGCGGGCATTTTGAAGGTGAGGGCAGAGCTGAGCGTTGAAACAGATTGGTAGGCCAGGCCCAGAAAGGAATCAGGGACAATTTAGCGGGAAGGGCTAAGAAAATGACTTTGGAGTTGGGCTCCTGGTTTGGGTTCACGTTACCTACTAACATGTGACCTTGAGTACTCTCCTCAGCCTGTTTTCTCATCTGTGAGACAGAAATAATAACCACTTCATGTTATCTTGAGGATCCAATGAAATAATGCACATTGCCTGAAATAAAAGTAGGCGCTTCATCAGCGCTGTCATCATTTTCAATACATCATAAAAAATTTCCAAAGAAATGAAACAGAGGCCTGGCACAGTGGAGAGGAGTGGCAGGGCACGACGGTAGCGGCCGCGGCCGCGTGCTGCGGAACCTGTGTGCTGCGTCCATCTGGGACTTCATCTGTAGACAGTGGGGAGAATGTCATGCTCAGCTTTATGTCTAGACAGAGTCACGCCGTCAGCACCAGGGAGGATGGTGTTTTGGGAAAGAAGAGATGGGTGGGGCGCACTGATTGAGGGGTTATTTTGGGATCATCCAGATGAAGGCAGGGGGATGGAGATGGAGATGGAAGCCGGAGATGGCTGAAGACAGGATCACTTTGCTATCAGACTAAACAGGAATGGTGCAGATGGGAGGCTCTAGGCAGGAAAGAAGTTGTGACTATGGACATGAGTGGGAAGGACACAGCTTAGGGGATACTAGGGGACCCATTGGTGTGAGGGTTGAAGAGTATAGCCCAAGAGATGGGAGGGAAACTGGGAAAATGTATGTCTAAGGCCAGAAAAAGAGTGTCTTAAGAAGGGTGGAGCGTGCCTTGGTGGAGTAGTGACTAAGTCTGCCTTCTCTGACTAAGCGCAGTCCACATACATCCCAAGGATCTGAGTTTGTATCCTGGGGTTGGGGGAACAACTAAGATGAACAACGAAATAAAAATGATTCTTCCTCTTCTCTCTTCTTGGCTGCCTGTCTCTGCTCTTTTTCATTCCTGCCTGCTCCTTTCCTTTAAAAAAAAGGGTGGGGGAGGGGGCCAATATTGTCACATGCTGCTGAAAAGTCAAGCAAGGAAAGGATTACTTGAATTTAATAAAAAGGGAAGCATGATGTCATGGTAAAACACCTTGGGTGTCCTCAGAGGGGACAGAGGGAGTCTTTGGCGAGACAAGACGGTGGTAGCTGGAGGAGGCTGTGTGGTTAAACAGTAGAAGCATTGGTAAGTGTATTTATTCTAGGTGGTTATTATCGTGATTGAGAATTCCCTGGAAGACTCGAGGCTGCTTACATACCAACAGCAGAAGAGAGACACGCACGGGATAGGGATGATGATGTCTCCAGGGCATGTCTGAACTCCTAGCTGTCTGGGATCCCAGCCCTCCCCTGGCGCTCTGTGCTCCCTGCAGACAGACAGACCTTCTGACTGGCAAACTAGCTCCTGACATACTGTGGATCGGGTCATTCTCTGTTCTGGGGGCTTTTCTGTGTATTGTAGGGGATTTATCAGCATCTCTGGCTGGTATCCACTAGATGCCAGAAGCAACCCCAGTGGTGAAAATAACAGCTGTCTCCAGATGTTGTCATAAGTCCTCTCAGGAGTAAAATCATCTTTGATTGAGAACCACTTATCAAATAAAGTGCTGCTTCCTCCTTTCTCTGCCTTTGTACCTGCCTGCCTACTTGTCTTCATTCCTGAATGCACCTTTCTTTTTAAAAAAAGTTTCACGTTTTACATTTTATACAAGTTTCATTCATTTTATTTTGGCCTACAATGTCTAATTGGTCTAGTTCCATTTGTTTAAAAGATGATCTTTCCTTTACTGAATTGCTTTTGCATCTTCTTTTTTTTTTTTTTTTTTTAAGGAAAGATACAGGTAGGAACGAAATTGAGTAGGCAGGCAGACAGGAAGAGAGAAGAGGAAGAAATACTTTATTTTCTAGTTGTTCACATGGTTTTACCCCTGGAACTGGGCAGCGAACCTGGGTCCCTGGGATGTACGTGGACTGTGCTCCTCCAGAGGTGGCTGACCCAACCACTCCACCAGGGCAGCATTTGCATCAAATGTCAGTTGGGTAGATTCATATGGGCCTATTTCTGGATTCTCTTTTCCATATAATTGAGCTGTGCATCTACCTTCTGATTCCACACTGCCTTGATTACAGTAGCTATACAGTAATTGTCGAAATCGGGTAGAATGAGGACTTTCACTTTCCTCTTTTGTTTTTGTTTTGGCTATGATAGATCTTCTGCCTTTTCATAAATATTTTAGGGTAAACTTGCCAATACCAACACAAATTTTTAGCGGAATTTTGATAGGAATTGCATCAAACCTATACATCCATTTGTTAAGAACTGCTATTTATTACGTTAAGTCTTCCGATACATGAGCACAGGGTGCATCTTCATTTACTTAGATCTTTATTAGCATTTTGTAGTTACTGGTATACAGATTGTTCGGTGGACATGAGTATTCTTTTAGTGATTGTCAATGCTGTGTTTAAAATGTTAGTTTCCAAATGTTCATTGGTAGTATGTCAAAATGCAATGAATTTTTGTATGTTGGTCTTATATCTTGAGATGTTATTGAATCCACTTACTAGTTCTAAGAGTTTTTTTAAAAAATGTTTCTTGAGTTTTCTGTAGACAATTATGTCATCTGGAAATAAGGACAATTTTATATCTTCCTTTTCAATACGTGTTTTATGTCCTTTTCTTACCAATTGCACTCTTAGGACTTCTGGTATTTACAAGAGTGGTGAGCACAGAAATCTGTGTCTTGTTCCCCATCTTAAGGAGGAAGCATTCAGCCTTTCTCCAGTAAGTATAATGCTAATTAGTCTTTTTGTAGAGGCTCTTTATTGGTTGGAGAAGTTCCCTTCTATTCCAAGTTTGCTGAGAGTTTTTAGCATGAATGGGTGTTGAATTATGTCAAAGGCTCTTCTACAGCCATTGATAAGGTCTTGTGGTTTTTCTTCCTTAGCCTGAAAATATGATTGATTTACATTCAGTGTCCAATATTGATACAGCTTTGCATTTTTGAATAAGCCCTCCTTAGTTGTGATATAAAATTGTTTCGATGTGCAGGATTTGATTAGCTGGTATGTGGCTGAGGATTTTACATCGTGTTTATGAAGAATATTGGTGTCAGGGTTAATAGGCTCCCTCTTCTATTTTCTGGAGATTGTACATATTTGGTGGTGATATTCTTTAATCCTGGGTAGACTTCTCCAGTGAAAAGTGTCTGGGTCTGGAGATTTCTCTTTTGAGACTGAGATAAGACTGAACACTCCTGACTCACTTATCTCAGTATCCATGGTGATGACCCTTGGTCAAAATCTGAACACTAACCTCCTGGAGAATTCACATAGGTATAGGATGTCATTACATATGTCTAGAGCAGTGGCTGGAGATAAACCAGGTTGTCAGCTTGCTTAAAGCAAACATAAAGACCCACGATCTGCACGTGGTGCCTGGTTTGGGGCCATGCTCGACCAGCTCTTTAGGAATTTTGGATGCCAGGACTCAGGATTTGCTGGGCAAGAATATCTCACACAGGCCTCTGTGGTTTTCACATGGAGGAGATGTGTCTGTGCTAGTCCATTTGTTCCAGGAATGTTCAAATTGGTCACTGAAGCATTTTTGTGACGGCTGCTTTAAGATCCTTGTCAGATAACCCCAGCATGTCTGTCATTCCAGCACTGGGGTCTGTTGTCTTTTCTCATTCAAGTTGAGATTTTTCAGATTCTCGGTATTGTGAGCGATTTTCTAGACTCTTCAGGGCATTTTGGATGTTGTGAGACCCAAGTGTTATTGAAACATGCTGTTTTAGCAGGTCTCTGCTGACACCACACGGGTGGGGCAAAGTGGACGCTGTCTTGTTACTGTAGGACAGACATCCAGGCCTCCCACGTGGTCCCAGAGGAACACTGCGGGGTGGGCGAGAGAGCTGCCTCGCTGCCAGGTGAGGATGGGTGTCTATTCATACTTCGTCTTTGCTGGTTGTGGGGTAAGAAGGTGATGTGGGTTATTTCCATGGTGTAGGATGTTGTCAAAATGTAGGCTGCTCCTTTCCTGGTTCTTTGGCTAGAGACAGAAAAGGCTCTGACTGGGGCGTGGGGCACTGGTGTAGCTGACTGAATATTCAGGCCTCTCTGGACTGCAGCTTCTCCTGTGCCTAGTCCAGGACACAGATCTTCGACTTGCAATGGGTTTATGTCCCACAAATCCATCTCTGGTGGTCTAGCAGGTAAGTCCCACCTCCAGTGGGTGCAGCCCACCAGCACCCCAAGAACCCAAGTTCACATCCCAGGGCTGGGGGGAAAACAAAGACGAAAACTAAATGTGTCTTCCTCCTCTCCCTGCCTGCCTGCCTACCTGCTCACCTTCATTCCTGCCTGCACCTTTCCTTAAAAAAAAAAAGTTGAAAACAACTTTAGTCAAAATTGCCTTTACTACACTTAACCTACTGAACATCATTGCTTTGCCTAGTCTACTGAAATGTGTGCAGACCACCTGCATTGGCCTACAATTGGACATTCTCATCTAACAGAAAGCTTATTTTATAATAAAAGATATTCATTATGCAAAATTTAGAAGCTATAAAAAATATAGTAATGTGTTTGGTTAAACACAGACACACGCACACACACGTGTGCCATTGTGACTTGGGGGGCTGAGACACTGGCTTGCAAACCACATAAAGCTCAAGACCCAGGGCAGGGGTGAAAAATAAAAAATGAGCAACTAAAGATGTTCCTTCCCTCTCTTCCTTGCTTAAAATGGTTCTTCTCTTCCTTCCTTCTCCTCTGTAAACACACACACAGGTGGCACGCCCTAATGGAGTAGTGGGTAAGTCAGCTGCCTCTGGCCAAGAGTGCAGGCCATTTACATCCCCAGCACCCGGGTTCATACCCAGGGCCATAGGGGACAGACAAGATGAACAACTGCTTCTTCCTTCTCTCTCTCCCTGCCTGCCTGCCTCTGCTCACCTTCATTCCTGTCTACACCTTTCCTTTGAAAAATAAATAAAAAGCACACACACACACACTCAAGATATGACACATTTGGAATGACACGCAAATGGTTAATATTGCCAGTGAATCAGAACTTTCGCAAAGGAAGGAGAAAGACAAACAGAAAATAAGACAGAAGGGGCAATAAACAGGGGGAAAGATGCCTTACAATGAAATGTAAATCATGTCTCACCCACTAGACTGAAAAACGAAAATTGCAGAGGTGAGAAGTTCAAGGCCACCAGGGACGGGGCACTTCCCTTCAGCTCAGCGTGTTGTCTTTCACATATGCCTCTCCCACATGCTCACAGAGTGGCTGCTGCACCTCCGTGCATCATCTCCAGGATTCAGCAGGAAGGAGTGTGCAGGAAGGAGTGTGCAGGAAGGAAAAAGGCAAAAGTTCCCTGATCCTAGAGTCTGCTCCCTTGAATAAGTTTTTTTTTTTTTTTTGGAAGCCTGATTCTGCTTACATTTCATTTGTAGAATTGTCCTGTGGCTGCCTGGGGTTATGGGGAATGATTAAAAAAATTTTTTTTCATCATAAAAAGTGCACAAATCATAAGCATTCCATGTGTGGATTTTCACAAAGTGAACACACCCATAGGACCAGCATCCAGATCATGAAGGAGAATGGAAACAGCCTCCTTGTAGCTCCCACGTGCTCCCTCTCGGTCACTATTTTTATTTTTTTAAAAGGAAAGGTGCAGGCAGGAATGAACGTGAACAGCAGGCAAGCAGGAAGAGAGAAGAGGAAGAAATATTTTATTTTTTATTTAGTTGTCACACTGGTTGCATCCCTCCAGACCCAGGACTTGAACCCACGGTATGTGGTCTACATCCTTTGGAGGCGATTGACCTAACTACTGCTCCACCAGGGCACACTGAGAAAAATAATTTTTTTTTAAATTTTAAAAGAAAGTAAGGAAGAGGAGGAAGAAGCATTGAAAGGAGAAAGAAGAGGAGAAAGAAATACCTTTATTTAGTTGGTCATTTTGTTTTCTCACTCCGACCCCGGGTCTCAAACCCAGGTCTTTAGGCTTTATGCAGTTGGCATACCAGTATCTAAGTTACATGAGCTGCAAGAAGGTATTTTTTTTTTAGAGGAAGAATGGCAGGCAGGAATGCAGGTAGGCAGGCAGCAGGCAGGGAAGAAGCATATTTATTTATTTATTTTAGTTGTTTATTCTCCTTGCTCCTGGGCCATGAATCTGGGTCCTCGGGCTGTATGTGGACTCTGTGTCAGGCATGGGCTTAACACCTGAGCCACTAGAGCATACTGAGAAGGTATTTTTAATGGGGACAGTCTCTGTGAGCAAACTTGGGTTCATTAAGAAAAGGAGAATGTAAGTAACCAGCAATCTTTCATACCATCATTTTATATGCATATATATATATAGATATAGGTATTTGCTGAGTCAAACTTTATTACAATAAATTAGTACTAATTTATTTAAATTACAAGTATTTCATAGCTACATTTTCCATTATAGAAGCTCAGTAGTAAGAATTATTTGTCTATCAAGAATCCTGACTTGTCATAGTGTAGTAGTGGTTAGGTCAGCTGCCTCCAAAGAAGTGAAGTCCATGTACATTACAATTAGTGTGAACAACTAAATAAAAATGAAATGCTTCTTCCTCTCTTCCTACCTGCCTGCCTACTCACCTTCATTTCTATCTGCTCCTTTCCTTAAAAGAAAAAAAGAATCATGCATCCATTTCAGTTGCCAAAATAACTGCAGAAAAGGAATATTGCTTTTATTTTGCCGATTTTTACAGATATTTGTCCAAAGACATTCGCCTTTAAATCTACCCTCCAAAATCTTTCATTCTTAGTTCAAGAAACTTTGTCTTTCAAGGGAGAATGGCTGCTATTTACATTTTTCTGTAGTTTCATATTGTGGGACTGGGACCAAGAACAGCAGCTAACCCTGACACAGATGGTCAGCCGTGGAGGACTCAGAGTAGATGCGGTGAAAAGGTCCCTTTGGGGTTCTGCCTGGGTCCCTGAGTTTGAAGCGTTTGAAAATGGAGACATCCTAGAGACCCCATTGCATGAAAAAGAAAAAATGTTACAATTCTATCTACATTTTTTTTTAGACGAAAACTCACAAATCAGACAGGTGTGGCCAAATCTTAGAACAGAATTCAGCATCACAGTATACACATTGGAGAGAACATCTGTAACTTTTTGAATACAGGCTTGGGGTTCCCATCCTGCTGAACATCACAGTCACCCTGGAGAGAAGCCCCATGTTTACAGGTATCTGTCAGCACACGCCCCCCACCCCCCCATCAGCTAATCCACGTGCTACAGAAACGCTATACCTGCAATCACTGGGGGGGCGGCTTTCAGGAAGTGAAGCTCATTCAATGGTCAGAGAATTCACACTGGAGACAAACCATACGCTGTCATGGGTACAAAAAGGCTTCGAGACAGCACTCAGCGCTCATCAGACATCTGGGATTTCACAGCAGAGAAGAGCCCTCGGAGCATAATGGAGGAGGAAGAACCTTCCATCAGAGATCCATCCTCAGACAATATCAGCTAATTCATTTGGGACATCATGCGGTTCAGCGTGGTGAATGCGGACAATCTGGGGGAAGCATGACGCGCAGATGCTCAGCGCATTCATCTGGGGTGTGAGGCTCAGCAAAGCGGAAAATCACCGGGGAGAGCCCCGCCCTTCCTCATCACTGGAGGCTTCACGGCAGAGAAACGCTCTTTATGGAGACAGTGGGAGTGCTGTTAAGTCATCAGCCCAATTCATATCCGAGGCAACCTTGATTAGGGGAATGAGGAAAAGCCTTTCATTCTTTTCCTTAGTGGATTTCAGAGAATCTTTAATGACAGAAGGGGAAGCTTTGGGGGGAATTCAGGGATTATTAAATATCACATTAAAGTGTTAATCATCTCAAAGTTGAGGTTGAAAACTTTTTGCTTCTTCCGTCCATCTGAGTTGGCCTGGTCTTGGCCTTGGGTAGGCAGGACTCCATGAAACATGGAGGCTGCATAAGGGCTGCGTGGGGGGCACCCAGGTTTGGAGGCAGAATCTGGTGGTTGTAATGGAGCCCTTTGTATCTTAGAATCCCCTAGGAGCCAGCTTATTTATCTCTGTTTTATATCTAAACCAGACATTTAAAGACAAAGGGCTAGAAGTCAACTTCTCATTAGGTAAAGAAAAAAGGAGCAGGCACATTCTCTGTGTTAAAGAAACACAAAATGCCAGGAGGTAAAAACAGGGAGAGGTGGAGAGACAGCAAGAATGAAGAGAGTGGAGCACGCCCAGACCGATGGGACAGCCAGTCAGGGCACCTTGTTTCCAACAGGACCTGAAGTATCAGGAACACTGGCTGCAGTGTGACGAAAAGGCCTATTCTTCCGCCAAGGCATCTCTGGCTGCTGCAAGCTTCTTGTATTTAGGATGTGGAGCTCCCCAAATGTGGAGACAGGCCTCCTTTTCCCAGGAGTCATCAGCTCACCCACCCCTTGCCCACTCCAACTGGCTGCCCCTTCCGCCGTGCTCCATGGCTTCTGGCCCGTGCCTATGCTTGCACCTCAGGCATAAAACCTCACCCCTAAACTTGTTCTCCACAAAATTCATAAATGAGCCCCATTTTAAAAGACATGATGATTTGCCTAGAATTTTCCTGCATTTTTCTTTCTTTGTTTTGTGTTCTCTGGAGTCTGGCAGTTGGGACTTAGTGTTGAAACTTTTCTCTCCAGGCTATGACAAATCTTGACCTTCTTTTCCTACCACCTAAGCTAGATTTCCAATATCTAAAAGGGTTGGTTTTCCATTTGGAGCTTTACCAAGAGCCATGGGGCCCCAGAAGCAGCTGATGATGGAGAGATCAGAGGAATGCTGTGTTGGTTAAGAATGCCTTTGCCTGCAACTAGAAAAAAGTAAAATATTTGTGTATCAACAAAACCGAAGGAGGTGGTTCCGAGGTCATCAAGGACACAGGCTCTTTTTGTCTGTCTGCTTGGCCAACTTTGCTACGTTGGCTTCTTCTCTTGGTCTTGGTTGCCTCAAGGTGCCAATGTGGCTGCCACAGTGCCAAGTATCATGTCTTCACCTTCAAACATCCACGTTCAAAGCAAGAAGAACAGTCTTCTTTACTCTTGATTCCTTTAATCAAAAAACAAACTTTTACCCAGAAGGTCCCCCAGTTGTTTCCCTGTATGCTGGTGACAGAACTAGGTCATATACCCACTTCTTAGTTGACAGCAAAGGGGTAAGTAAGGAGATTGGTGCAGCGACACCTGGGGGTGCAGCAGCAGGCGAGCCAAGTGTGCTCTGCCTCCTCAGACTCCCAGCTTGCCCTGGTTAGTCCCCACTTTAGCATCCTGCCGACACAGGCTCTTGTTCTCTCCGCTTTACGTGCCATTTCCCCACGTCTGAGCTTATTTTCCATGGTGATCTTCAGTGTCATTCTGACCAGCACATTCCCGTCCAGAGATACCTTGTTACACATTGTCTATATGGGCTGATGTTATTGTTCAGATTTTCCCGACGAGGAATCAGAGTGATCTGATTGGCTTTTCTTCTCTATGTGAACCAGGTGACTTCAAAAGTCATTGGCCAGCCTATAATGGATCCTGGTCTAATGATTGTTTGTGTATGTGGGGCAGGGTCACATGAGACAACAGGACGGCCTGGCAGGGGCCCGAGAGAAGCTGCTTCCACAGAAGGGGCAGTGGGCAGGGTGGAGATAATGGAGTGGAGAAGATCATGGACGGCGGGCTCGTGGAACCTGGAGCAGTAAGCTAATAGGATTCACTTACTCTGAGGAGGGAGCAGCCAGCTGGGAGAACACAGAGGCAGTGACAGGAGTGAAAATGCCATTTTGGACACAGCAGCCCCATTTCAGAGGACACAAGGAGGAGAAGGGGCATGGAATGAGTTGGCCAACAGAACATAGGTCCCTGACCTGTGGCTGCTGCTGGACCGCCCCAGCATAGTCCAGTCATTTGCTTCACTTGGGTTGAGGCCCAGAGACAGTGGAGCGGAGAGCAGTTGGCCCCTGCTTTGCTCTGAACACCCGACTCGTGGCATTGCGAGGGTCACTGTCACTGCTGCTAAGTCTGGTGTTTGCTGTGATTCAAGGATGGCCCCCAAACACCGCAGCAGGAACACTCTACTCCACTGGGTCTCCAGGGAGAAACTGCTGTGGCTCTGGCAGGCTGCAGACGGGACTGCGGAGGCAAGGCCACTGCCAGGTGACCGTGAAACAGAGACAGAAAGTGGACTGGCTATCCCAGCAAATGGAATTAAAAATCCTGCAACAGGACAACAGGAAGCTTTAAAAGCCTGGGTAATGGGCAGACTGGACTTGAGTCCTCCTCTAAGCCTCGGTTTTCCTCATTTATAACATGAAGGTGGACACACCCCGTTTCGCAGGGATGCTGCGGGGATGCAACGGGCACAGCGGGCGACACCCAACACGCCCGTTAACTCTGTGGTCAGCCTCCGACACACCCGCCGAGCGGGGCGCAGAGCCTGCAGCCAGCGACCGGAAGAGCTGATGTGGCGGCTCTGGACGGACAGCTCCACCGGTGTCCTCGTGGTGCAGTGGGCGTGGGGTGGTATGTCAGCTGTCCTTCAGACGTGCTTCTGGAGCAAGTTCCCAGAAGCCTTTGTGGGGCTGCTGCTGGCTCCCCAACTGTGCTGAGCTTGGCATCACCCATCTCCTGACCCGTCTCTGGAGTCTCCCTCGGTGAGGCACTTTGATCTCCCCTACCTGTCTCTGTAACATCTTGTTCGACTTGACCTTGGGCTAGTGGGGTGACTGAGGGCATTCCAGGGACCCAGTGTAAACAACATTCCGGCTCTAAACCAACAAGTCTGGAACACAAAGCCCAGGACTGGCTGTCCTCGGCCGAGACAACTGCCTGAGCCCTCAGGCCCAGGTGTGCAGGTGAAGACACCGTGCTCCGGGCCCGCCCTTCTCCCCTTACTGCTCAGTGGCCAGCTCCTATCTCCACTAGGTTCAAGGTTCTGCTGTTTAGACACAACCTTGGGTTCTGGGAAACACTGTTCTCACAGGCGGTGCCAGCATCGTGGACTCTAACCGTCTCCAGCAAGAACATACTAAGCTTTTAAAGGAACTTAGATGAGAGCCCCAAGGCTTTTTAAACCCTGGATGGACACAGAATTTGACCCCCTTTTTTTTCAGGGGAGGTTTTGCAACTAGCCAAAGGCTAGGGGCCTTTTCTCTACTTTGTGCCGGGGACCTGGAACATAGCTATATACCAAAGGGACAATGTCCTCCTGGGGGTGCAGGGGAACAGGTGGGACAGTTCTCTTGCCTCCATGAACTCCTTGGGTGCTGATCACTATAGCAGCCACCACCTACTCTGTTGGGCACAGTGGACAGAGATACTTCTGACACGGGCCTCATCCCCAGAGACTTCCAAGTTCATGTCAAGGCTGGTCCTTGAACCAGCCATACTTAACAGGGACACTGAGGGACAGCTGTGCAGCAACATAGCTTCCCCCACGCAGGATTAGCAGTGCAGGGCTGCCCACAAGGGGCTGGCCTGCCCCCAGGGGGGCAGGACATACTGAGGGAAAGTGGAGCGGGGTAGGGGGAGGCGAGAGGACCTGTGTGATCTAGGGGAGAATGACCCGCCACCATTCCAGAGAGCAGGCTAGGTTTTCGGTTGAGGGAACGCACCTCCACCCAGGACAGCCCCAAACAACGAATCTACGTGTTCAGATCGCAGCAGCCGAGACTCAATACAGCTGCCAATCGGTAAACCAGCCCAAATCTCGGTGCTCAAAGGTGTCGTGGAGCACAGTAGGACCAGACATGGGTCTTGCTCAAAGAGCTTTCATGCTGAGAAGCAAAAGGCACAAAAGGCCACGAGGGACAGTGTTACCTGAGTGCCACGTGGGTTTTCAGGACTAACTCTTGAGAAGGTGCAGAACTGACCCCAAGGGCAGTCCGCAGGGCCCCGTGAAGACTCTGGGGACAGAGGTGGGCTTCTGGGCAGGCTTGGAGGATAAATTCTGAGTGGGGTGGGGCTGTATTCTGGGGGAGAGCTGCCCTCTGAGCAACGGCCACGGGCTCAGTTTGCTGTCCTTTCCCCTGTGACGCAGAGTGCGCTCTTTGCTGGTGGCCCCTTGAGGGGAAACAGGCAGCCAGGACTGAGGACAGAATGCCTGGCTTGCCTGGAGAAGGGGGCGAGGGGCCACTCTGGGGAACAGCTGCTCCTCAGAGGCTGGAAGATGAAAACTAAGCCAACGAAGACTTTGGGAAGCTGTAAGCCCCGCCTTGCTCCCCCGCACACCGAACACTGGGACACGGAGCAAAGACTTTGGAGAAGAGCGAGCCGAGCATCACAAATAGGGAGCATTTCCATTCATCTCACCATTCAGGCTAGAGACTCCCTCTGAATGCAGGAGAATCCGCAGGTGGAGGAAAGCAACTCACAGGGGAAAATGACAGGGGCGGTCGAGGGGCAGATAAAGCAGGGCCTGTGGCACGTCACCTGGAGACCCCCCAGCCATCTCAAGGAGAGAATGCTGCTTCCAGAAAGCACACACCTCACCCCATACCAGTTCAGCCATCCTGTTGCTTTCAAATGTCATGAACTGGGGGTGGTGAGCACTGGAGGTGGAATCAGCCCCGATTCATCACCCGGAGATTCTGACTAGAGGGTGGGCCATGGCTGTCACAAACGCGGTGCCCTTGGGGGTGCCCCTAGCTCATGGCACACAGAGACCCTCAGGGCCCCTGGAGACTGTCTACCCAGCACCTTTGTTACTTGTGTGTGTGGGGAAGGACAGGGAGGAAGAAAGTGTCAGCACCAGGAGGCCTGGGCCCCCTGGGAAGAAGAAGAGAGGGATCGGGAAAACAATGGCACCTTTGAATGACTGGCCAGCATCATTCTCCATCCCAGTCTCTCTGTAAAGAAAGACACGGGCACCTCAGGGCAGGGCCACCCTGCAGCCAGGGCCTCCCATCCATGGCCACAGGGAGTTGGTCCTCTAGCACCACTGATGAGAAATGCAGGTGCAGACATGGGAGGACAGTGGGAGGAGATGGGAGGAGAGAGACAGACCCGGCAGCTTTGTGACTCTCCAGGAGCAAGGAAGGAATGCTCAGTCTTCCTTGCTGCTCAACCTATGGGGGCCGGGGGATGTAAGATGGTGCCTCGCCCTCATGGAACTTCCTTCTAGAAGGAGGCAGGCCATTCAACATGGGCATGCTTAGAAAGGGGAAGGACTGGGCTCCACAAAGCACTGGGCTCACATAAGCCTGACCTGCAGGGCTGTGGGAAGAAGGAACATGTCAGCTAAGGCCCCAAAGAACGAGTATCGGCCTGACGAGTGTGAGGGGACATGCCAGCCAGACACAGGCAGGACGGCCAGCGGGAGAGGGAGCAGAGGGAAAGGAGCCTCCAGACGTCCAGGAGTGTCAGGAGCCTGCGGGGACCATCAGGGATGCTAGAAAGAGTGCACACTTGACCCTAAGCAAGTGGGAAGCTTGGAGGAGTGTTCAGTTTGCAGATGCCCCTCCTTCGGAAACCCAAGGCTGCACTGACGGGGTGAGCTTGGTCCAAAGATTCACCACATTTAGGCAGGCAGGTAAGAGAATGAGCATGTGAGGTCTTTCATTCCTCAGGAATCATGGTCTCCCATGGGGGAAATGGGCAGAAAGCAGGAAAGTTAGCACTGATTACAGGGAGTGGCCAGGTCATTGGCCTAAAGATTAACCAAACGCCTGAGGGACCCATGTGCCTGCACCCCCCTCCTGTGGCCAAAAGAGGTATTGCTATAGAAGCGCCAGTGGGGAGGCGAGGATTGTGGGGGTACGGCGGGGAGGCTTGCTCTGGAAACTGGGGAAGTGGGGTCAGGGGCTGCCTGTATCTTCTGGGTCCAAGGAGGTTCCCCACCCTTTCTGTTTTGTTTTTTAAAGGAAAGGTGCAGGCCAGGAGAGGCAGAAGAAGCACTGTTTCATTTAGTTCCTCACATTGGTTGTCTGCCACACCCCCCTCCACTGGGACATTGGGGTGTAGGTGGGACTGCTCCCAGGGGGCACTAGACTGTTAGGCCACCAGGACGCACCCGCCCCACCTCTTTTTAGAGAAATCTGAATAATGGGGGGAAGACGAAAGTATATGCTTCAATGAAAATTTGCTAGCAAGATGTTACCAGAGATTCTTTCTAGATTAGGCAACTACATTGTTTTGTTTGAATGTATTTAAAATTTTCTGGTACAGACATGTATTACTTTTGTTGTCAAGAAGATTCTATATGCGTGTGTGTGTGTACATGTTTTTATGTATATATATATATATATATATATATATACATTTTCTTTAAAGAGCCACAGCGACTCAAGGGGAAGTAAGGAGGTGGTCGAGTGACTAATATAAGGCCCAGTGGCCTGGGGTAGGGACAATGATGCCCTCGTTACAGCATCTCTGTGTCCTCCAGGCCCCGTCAGCTCACGTGCACCCAGCCTCCTGTCTCTGCTTTCTCAGTGCCCACTACTCTCTCCTCAAAACAAGGCCCGCGGGACCCTGCATCAGGTGGCCTGACGGCCAGGTTCTGGGACAGCTGCAGTCTGCTCCACACCTCCCCCGAGGGTTCCCTTCTCCGACGCTGAGTGAGGCTGGGTCTGCTTACATGTGCTATTTCTGTGGGGTCTCTGGTTGTATGACTTTTCTGACAAAGATCTCACCTGGCCTGTAGGTTCGGTCACTTGTCACTTTGACGGCTTTTGTCTTCTCTTGGACCCAGCAGCTGCTCGGCCTCCCCTCTGGGAGGTTCCCTGGTGCTGGTCCAAGGTATTAGAACATTCTGAGATGTCTGCCAACTCTGGTCCTTGCAGAGCTTTCAGGGAGACTGCTTTCTGGCGGTTACCTGTGGGTCCTGCTCTCAAAGAGTTCCTGATTTGTGCCGAACTCCCAGTTTCAGTCGATGTCACTATCTGAAATCACACAGAGACTGCTCTGTTTGCTGTGCATGGAAATGAAATAAAAGTGAATAAAATCTGTGCCTACCACAGGGATTGATTACACAGAATATGGCTTGTAACATAACAATGAAAAATGAGGATATAGAAGAATAATGATCATAGTTTTTTAAAAAGCAGGTTATGAAATATTACATGTAGGCACACTCTGGTGGAGTAGAAGTTAGGTCAGTTGTATCTGCCTGACGCAGCCACATACATCCCAAGGACCTAGGTTTGCATCCTGGGGCTGTGGGAACAACCAAGTTGTACAACTTAATACAAATAAAATGCTTCTTCCTCCTCTCTCTGCCTGCCTGCCTGCCTGCTCACCTTCATTCCTGCCTGCACCTCTCCTGTAAAAAAAAAAACTGTATGTGGTCAGACTGAGTTACTTTCATTTTATTTTAAGTATGTTCTAAATGTTTGATAGGAAGGAAAAAGCTTCCAGTCATTATTTTACAAATCTGGGGAAAGGGTAGGGAAAGACCAGGGGACTGAGGAGCTAGTGAGGTAACTGGAGAAGTTGGGGAAGAGTAACTGAAAGTTAGTGTCCTCCAAAGAGCAGCATCCTGGGGACACCCTTGAGGGTGGCCGTGCATTGCACCAACTATAGAAAAGGTGAAACGGAAGGAACCGAGCCAGAAGGAAAGAACCTGGGCTGAGGGCACAGTCCTGTGTTGGACAAAGCGCTCATCATACATATAAATTCTAAAAAGAACTTTTGCTAGCACTTTGTAGTTTACATTTCTCATTTATTTTCTTCTCTACTGTTTCATTTGCTGCTGAAGACGAGGCTTAAAGGACATGCCCAAGATCGCACAGCTAGGACTCACTGGAGCCAGGGCTAAAGCCAGTGGGTTCCAGTGCTCAGTTCCCTGTGCCCACTGTCCCTTCCAAGTTCAGACAGCGCAGATGTCTAAGGTTGAGGCCAAGGAGGATATTTCAAACACTTAACAACTGGTAGGGCCCAAATGCTGACTGATTAGAATCACTGGAGCAAGGCTCGAAGCCTCTTGTAGGCCTGAGCGATGCGCATTAGATGCAGGACCCTGAAAATGTCTTGAGGGGCAGCACATTGTGGGGTAGCCATGGTGGCTGACTGGCTCTTGGGGACACAGCAGCAGCTACCTACCAACCAATCCACAAACATTTCAGTATTTTAACTCACCCATCCATTCTGGTGGGCAGATGAGTGTCATCCCTGCCTCTGTCCCATGGGTCCCCACGGTGACAGGAGCCTCTAGAAGTTGTTGAATGTGTCATGTTGTTTCACTGTGCTAGCTTTTCAGTTAAGCCACACTCCAAGTAGAAGGGATGCAGATTTCTGTGGACATGTCCAAACATGTGAAATCGACTCTTGGTTCCTTCTATTTATGCAAAGACCCCAGGATAGTGTTAACCTCAAACAGCAACCCCTGAAGTGGTGTTATTTGGCTTTGTAATGAGCATTTAGTGTCCCCACTACAAAGGATCTTCCTCGGCTTAGGTCGCGGTTCTGTCTCATAAACAGGTGCAAAAGCTGACAGGGAGTTGTGGATTTCTGCGACTGTCCACTGTTACTAGAGTATCTTACAGTGGTTTCTACTGAGTGATTATCAGTGTCACACACTTGAAAAATCCTGAGTCAAACCACTGTAAGTTAAGGCCTTTCTGTGCTCAGTCCTGAGAATCTACAGCATCAAATGGAGTGAGGTCCTGATTCCTCTCTGAAAGAGGGCACACCCCGGTGTCCTCCCCTATACTCTCTCTGCTCCTCCTTTGGGTGGGTAGATGCCAACCCTTAGGACAAGTCTCTTGTTTCTCAACACCAGTCCCTTCCGACACCTCACCAGACGGCCTGTATTAAAACACTTGTATTCAATTTTTTAAATAATGATTTTTTTTAGTTTTGTATTCATTTTGTATTGCTGCATAACAAACAACCCCAAACCTTAGCAGCTTAAAACAACAAGCACAAATCAACGACACAGGTGGAAATCAGGGAGCAGCTGAATGGGGGTGGGGGGGGTCCTGTGTAGCTCAGGATCCCTTAGGAGGATGAGGTCAAACTTTGGCTTTGTGTCCCCAGACAAAGCAAGTTTGCTAAATGCACAAAGTGGAAAGTTACCACTCATAGGCCCTAGGGTTAGTCATACAGCAAGAAGGTACCCTGATGTGAGGAGTCAAAGCCCTTTCTTCTCAGTTTCAAGGAGCTCTGGGAGCAGGAAGACCAGAAATGTGAAACCAGCACTTGATTCTGTATTGTGAACAGCAAACAGGTTTTTGTAGAGGGTGATTTAAAGATTGAATGGTTTAAATAATGATTTAAATAAAGCGTACCCATGAGAAAATCAGAACATTAGAGAAAAACATCCAAGCCTAGCAAATCCAAAATCTAATTGATTCCCCAAAGGTGAATCTGAGTTAAGAGGGACAGAGACACGGTGTTGGGTCAAAACAGACAGGACCTCAGCTTGGAGGACCCATGTCTCCCTACCTTCACTCTTCAAGTCTCTCTTCTTCCTGCTGTCCCCTTCACTGAGTTCTTGCTCCCGCCCTCCAGCACAGATCCACGCCTCCACTGCCCAAGTGGCAACTGGGAACCGCTTCTGGGTGGGGAATTTGCTGGTCTTTCTGGCCACCATCACTGGCAGCAGAGCTCCTGGGGACATCATCCAACTTCATGGGATTGAAAACCTCCTGGTTATACAGCTGAAGGGGGAACAGTCAGCTCCCAGGTGGGTGGGTGCCTCCCTGGACGTTATCCTTCCCCCAGACAGGGGTCCTCTGCCTCCAACCTCAGCATCAGACCATAGTGCTATTGGGTACCCAGCTCTACCTCCAATAACAGACACCCAGGCAACCAATCTCCTTTCATCTGCTCTCTCCCTCTCCCATCACACTGGGTATTTTCAGTCAAATCTCCCATCTCCATAAAATCTGTGGTGTCTCTAAAACTCTTTTCCTTTTAAAAAGTATAACCCCACCGCACCCTGGTGGAGTAGTGGTCAACTGCCTCCAGGGAAAACACAGGCCACATACATCCCAAGGACTTGCAATCACTTCCTGGGCTCTGGGCCAGGGAAAACAAGAGGTACAACTAAATAACAATAAAGTGCTGCTTCCTCTTCTCTCCTACTGCCTGCTTACCCACTAGCCTTCATTTCTACCTGCCCTTTTCCTTTAAAAAAAAAAAAGAAAATAAATAAATAAAATAGCATAACCCCAGTAGCATTACCATAACTAAAAACAATGTTCTCATTTCCCCGATGTTTTAAAATTTCACAATTGGTTGTTAGGCTCATAATCCTAATAAGGTCTACACGTTCCATTTGGTCGATAAGTCTCTCCGAGTCCACTTCCCTTAAAACATTTTTTTTTTCAAATCTTGTACTCTGTTGAAGTATTTTAGCTATTTGTCCTTAGAACAAAGGGGCACCTAACAAATGTTTGAACACCTGTACTGTGCTAGGCTTTGTGCTGGAAATCAAGGTGTGGGCAGACAAGCCCTGGGCCAGACTCTCAAACTGGGGCAAATCACTGGCTTTCTGGGCCTGGGTCACCGCCTAACGGAAAAAACTGAATTGGATGCTCGCTGATGGTTGCACCGCAATCCACGCTCATCGCTCCGTGATTCTACGCAAAACGCCAGCCAAATTCCCAGGGACCCAGAAAGTAGGAGGTGGGGGCCCGGGCCACTCCCCGCCTTTTCCCGCGGCCGAAACCCTCACCATCGGAAAAGCTAGTCTGGCTGCGGGGCCTGCGCCCGCTTCCACGGCAGCGGTGACAACGGCTCGGACGTCCCGGCACAGGCCGGGTCCCCGCCACTACGCTTCCCAGAGGCCTCTGCGGCGCGCCGGTTACCACGGAGATGTGCCGGGTTCTCGGCACTACGACTGGACTGACCCGGCCTGCCCGTGGCGATGCGCAGAGACGTTCCCCCACACCCCCACACCCCACGGACTCCAAACGGGTGGGTCAATCGCTCCCTCGGCCCCTGATATTGGGGTCGAGAGAAATAGGACCATGGGGTCGAGTGGCGTTCCGAGGAAGCCGAACTACATTTCCCAGAAGGCGACGGGCGCATTTGCTTCCGGTCATGCGGCGCCTGAACGGTATCACTGCGTTGTTACCAAGGAGACGAGTCTTGGAGTATTTGGGCTCCTGAAGCCGGCAAACGGAAGAGCGGGAACCGAGGAGAGGTGTAGAAGAGATTGGGGGTGAGATTTAAAGGTACGTTAAAGAGGACACCCATCTCGTTTGCCTTTTTTGTTTCCACGCACGCGCGGACATCGCACAGGCCTCTGGGAAGTGCCTTAAGGACGACGGGAAATGTAGTCCTTGAATAACTGCCACGCCCTTGAGCACCTGCGCTAAGCCTGCCACTCCGAGGACAGGAACAAAGAATTTCCCCTCTGTCTTGATGACACAAACTTGCGGAATCTGTCCCTTTCTCATCGTGCTCACTCTCCCCACCCCCACCCCGCGCCACCCCACCACTCAGTGCTTTATTTCAGAAACTGCATTTCCTCGTCCCAGTCTTGTTCTCTAGGCAGCCACCAAAGAAATTGTCCCTGGTCCGCGGGGGGGGGGGGGGGGGGCTCTTCAACAGCTAATAGAATTCAAGCCTCGATTGGCATGCATATTTGAGTATAGTTGGATTTGCAAAATATTCCTTAAAAGTACTTGGAATAGGTTTCTACAAGTAGAAGCCAGGTTTCTCATGCTCTGATAGAATTTTATTGTTCAGAACAAAATTTTCATTGCAAGATCTGGTTAACTCACACTTAGGTGTTTTATGGGCCCTTGTAAAAGTCAGACAACAGATTTTTTAAAGAATGCTCCTTGTATAAAGCATCATGTTTAAATAAAATAAAACTCAGTAAAACTGTAAATGTAAAATAGGTGAGTTATTTTTTATTTTGCAGACACTTTGAATTTCTAAGATCTATAATTATATACTTAGTCCAAAGAGCTGTAAGTGAGGAGTAAATCTGCCCTGGGGCTCTTGAGAAAGGAGGCATTCTTTGAAAGGCTATCAAAAAGCCTAGATAGGAATGAGTTGTAGAGTTCAGGAAGATAAATGAGGTGCTGCTCACATCAAAGCAACAAGAGCTTTCCTTTTGAAGTTGGGAATACTTGGCAGACACATTTGTGTTGGCTTTTAACTTCAGTAGGAAGAATGACCCATATCTTAAACGCAGAAAATTATTTAACTGATAAGGCATTTTGGAAGTCACATAAAAAATATGTGATCTGTTATTAGCAAAAGCAGAAAATTTATCCTCCCTCATTTATTTCTTTGGTATTGGTTTTGAAAGCATGAAATGAAAGCCCTTCATTTCTTGCCTAAGCAAGGAGTATTTTGTTGAGGAAACATCTGCCAAGGCCAGGATAGTCATGCGATTCTCAACCATCAAATGCAAAAATCTGAAATCAGGATTTAGAAGAATCATAGTTCCAAGTACTTTTCCTAAGTGAGACAAAAACCTCTCCTTTTCAGTGAGTATCAGGAATACCTGAAAAATAAATTAATGCCTATATATCCTCAGTTGTCAGCAAATCTACTCTTTGTTATAACCACTGATCCTTCCCTTGAGATCTAAGGCTCTTCTGGTTCCATGATAAGTATGATGCTCTCTTGGAGCTTCTCCAAACAATTCGAGGTAAAGAGATTGTATGATCTGTTTTCCCCAAATGTGCAGATATGCCCTTAAAAGATGTCCAGAGAAGGCTTTTCCCAATACATGTGATCTTGGTACGTGGAGCTCAAGGTACGTGGAACAAAGTTTCATATCATGAAACTCTCAAGATCCTTCAAGTCTAGAGAGAAGCCGTTACCCTTCCCATAGATAGTGTGGAATCATCGACAGAAGCAGTATTTCAACCAGAGAAAACATTCTTGAGTTTGGGTAAATATTTAGAGACAAGGTTTTGTCACATGAAATCATCCCTTCATATGAAGATTCCCTCCTCTCTCCTTGACACCCCAGGCCCTCTCCCTCACTCCTCAGCACAGGATACCAGTCTGCTCCATCCATCTTGGAATTTATATCCATGTAAATTCTCATATGTCATTAAATTTGTGCTTTTCTCCTATGAATCCTCCCTACAGTTAATTTGTTTGCTTGACTAGCCCTAAAAGAACTTCAGAAGGATGAGAGAGTTTTCCCTGTGCCCCTAGAAGGTTCAGGTTGCAAAGTTTGTGAACAAGTTATAGTTTTCTTTACAACAGTGCTTTGGAATACAACTTGGTCATCTGATTGGTTTCAAGCAATGATGCTAATTCTATCTGCAAGATATTTGCAAATTCCGTTTTCTGGGTGACTCAGTTTCAAAAAATTATCCTTTGCTTTGCTCTGGTTGCTGTTGCTTCCTTAGGTTCAGTCTCAGAGAGTGATACCAAGTCATGTTCTCCTATGGACTCATTTGCCCAGTCGCCAGAAGACAGTGGAAGGAGCAGTGGTGTGAGGTCCAGTTCTGTCCCCAACTTGCTAGATAATCTTGGACTAGTCATGAAGAACAAAGTTTCATATCATGAAACTGTCAAAAATACACTGAACTCTTTTCTTCCAGACACGGCTTGCTAACAAGCTTTATCACCTATGAGAGCCACCAGCTGGAATAAGGAAGCAGCATGATGAGTAATTAATTATTGTAGACCCTTGCATTCCCTCTGCATGCCTGCAAATTCCCATTCCTTCCCCCTTAAGAAGCCCTATGTCTGGGTTTTTGAATTATTTTTTTTAAAGAGAGGAAGGGAAAGGAGGAAGATGCATTCCAGACGGAGAGAAGAGGAGGAAGAAACATCTCTGTTTAGTTGTTCTTTTTATTTTTTCACCCCAGACTTGGGTCTTGAACACTGGTCCTTGGGCTGTATGTGGTCTGTGCACCAGTGTCTCAGGCGCCAGAGCTACAAGGGTGCACCTTTGAGATGGATTTTTGGGTGGTAGTTCACCATTCATCTCAGATGGTTGACTACTGAATAAAAAGCCTGTTCCTTCTTTCAGCAACATTCCCCCCACCTCCCAGCTTCCTGTGTTTGGATTTCAACACCGTGAGTGGCCAGATCTTTTGCTGATAAGTCACAGGTCACCTCCTCATCTGAACCTGATGCTCCTCTTCCATTAATGCCTCAGTGAACAGCAGTGGTAGCGGGCTGACTACACTCCCCAAATCGAAGACCCTATTCCCTGAGGTCTGTAAATGTTACTTTACTCGAAAAGAGTGTCTTTGCAGATGTGGTAAGTTAGAACTCTTTAGGTGGGGAGATAGTCCTGAATTTTCTGGGTGGTCTCTGAATAACTTATAAAAAGTTTTAAGTCAGATACGCAGAGGAGAAGCTGGTAAGAAAATGAAAGAGATTGGAAGATGCTGGTCTTGAAGACTGGAGTGATGCAGCCACCAACCAAGGATGAGGGCAGCCACCTCTACCCTTGTGTCCTCCTTCTACTCCAGCCCTCAAGCCTCAGTCAGAGGTGTTTTCTAAAATGGAGGTCTGACCACATGAGTGAAAATCCTTCAGTGACACCTCAAGCCCTAACTCTGAGGCCTCACCTGACAAACCCTTCATCAAGAACCCACCTTCTCCCACCACTCCCTTTACCCACATACTCACACACCCTCACTTCCCCTGCCCAGTCACATCCCATACTCACTCTCTCCAGACTCACTTGAGTCACTGACCCACCAAGTCTGTCCATATGACCAGAATGTTCTATGCTTCTGTGGCTTTTGTGTGCATCATCATATGTGTGATACAAAGAAAGTAATCTTACTCTACCATATGCAAGCGTGTGTCACAAAAGTCACTTTATGGCGCAGCCTGGTGGCTCAGGTGCTAAGTCAGCAACTGTGGCATAGACCAGGTAAAGGCCAAGGACAAGGGCTCAAGACCCAGGTTTGGAAGGAACAATCAAAAGAAAAGTGTTTTCTTTCTTCCATTCCTTCAAAATAATAATAAAATAATAATAATAATAATAATAATAATAATAACAATAATAACAACAACAACTTTGTGCAGTTAGAAAATGGTTCTATGAAATTAGAAATCAGAGCTGGTTGCTAAGACCAATCTTTTTTTTTTTTTAACTTTTATGTATTTTATTTAGTTATGCATTTTAGTTGCTCCCCCGGGCTCAGGACATGAACCCAGATCCTTCAGATGTAGGTGGACTACACCACAGTCCACAGACTGAACTGCAAACCACCAGGATGCACCCAACAATCTTATTTTATCCTTCTTTTGAAAGGGCAGATGGTTGAAACTACCTCCTTAAAATTCCATAGTAACATTGATATTTCAAATCGTATTTTCAATACCATTAAAATGTCTATCAATAAAAATATTTTAACATAAGTGGTTATTAAAATAGCTAATATGAAACGCTAATATAAATGGGGGTGTGGAATATTATACAGCTGTGGAAAGAACCAGGCAGCTCTGTTTTTAAGCAAATCCCCAAGATTGAAAAAAAAGGCAATTTTTAGAAAAATGTGAATAGTTTGCCACTGTTTCCATGAATAAAGCACATTGTATGTGTGCATACAGCCTCTGACAATACTGAAGGTAAGGGTGGAGGCTTCTGGAAAGAGGAATGGGCCTTGGGACAGGGAAGATGGGAGACTTTTGCACTGAACGTCTTTTTTTTTGAAGTGCAAGTAAGCATAAAGGCAGGCAAAGAGAGGAGGAAGAAACATTTTTATGTATCTAGCTGTGCATCTTGATTGTTCTCCCAGGCTGCAGGACTCAAGCCTGGCCCTTGGGATGTATGTGGACAGTGCTTGGCTTGAGGCGGGGAACCTAAATTCTACTCCAAGGCATGCCTGAATGTCTTCTTGAAACTCGTGCATGTGTGGCCTGCTGACATTTCAAACATCTTTTCCCCATCCGAAGACTTATGACGGTTGGACGAATATAAATGAGAGTTGCTGTGTTAATTTTTCTTTTGAGCTCTTGGATAAACATCACAAAATCAGATTAAAAAATCATTTTTTTTTTTCTGTTTTGGAGTTGTATTTTGCCAGAACAATTATTACAGCAGCTGTTATATAAAGATGATTTGCTTCAGGTTGTGTTGTCGTTATTTTGTGTTCTTTGCGGCCATCCAACTGGGAGAGAGCTGAGATGCAGAAGGATGATAACTGGGGCTTAAAAGTGTTCACAGGATAATCCAAGCAGTTTCCTAAGAGTTGACTCTAGTTCAGGCTAAATGTACCAGGGAATTGCCGTTATCTGCAAAAACTCCTTTGCAAACTGACTGTTCATGTGCTACATTTCATCCTTCTCATTGAGAAGTGAGACACATTCAGGCACATTTATTCATTCCTTAGGAGTCTCTATTTTTCTCCCACTCTCAGTTGAAAATATCTGCATCTAACTTTGATCTACAGTGTGTCTGCAGGTTGACTATGGTAAAAATTACAAATATAGAATGTATGAATGAAAAATAATTCCTAAGATTATAAAAACAAACTGGCTTGTACAATAGGCTACTGTAAAATAACTCACCATATTTGGTTATCCTGACTATTAACTATTTTGACCATTTTTATAGATTAGGTGTTGTGACGTAACATTGTTTTTGCATTACATGAATACTACTTAAGACTTAAATTCACCTGAGGTCATAAAAAACTATTTAGAAGATGCATATGTGGTCCACCTCCTAATTTGATAGTATCCAGATATCAGGGACATCTAAATAAAAATAGAACCTTAGGTTGGATCCTAATACTCTTCAAAAATATCCTAGGTGAATTGTAAACTAATGTTCCTAGCAAATTATTCACAATAACCAACAATAAATGGATAAACCAAATGTGGTCCATCCATACAATGGAATATTATTCAGCCTTAAAAGGAGGGCCTTCTGACCTTGAAGACATGGAAGTGAAGAGAGCCAGTCACAAAAGGAAAGGTGTCGTAAGACTCCACTTCAGTGAGGTCCCTAGAAGAGTTAAATTCATAGAGACAGAACGTGGAAGGGTGGGTGCCAGGGCGGTGGGGAAGGGGAATGAGCAGTTAGTGTTTGGTGGGGACACGGTGTCAGTTTGGGATGATGAGAAAGTTCTGGAGACGGTGGTGGTGACGGTAACACAACAATGTGAATGTCCTTAAAGCCACAGAGTCAACACTTAAAAATAGTTAAGATAGTAAATTTAATAGTCTGCACATTCTACCATAACTCAGAAGAGGGTAACAGTATGTTAACATTTAACAATACGTATCCTACCTGCTTGTAGGTTAATTACTATCTCTTATTACTGTACCAGAATAATATTCTTAAAATAGTCACCTGCCATACTGATTCCTCTGAGAATCACATTTGTTATTTTTTCTCCTAGGAAGCTGAGAGCTGAGAATGGCCTGGGTAGGCAAGGGGAGACATGGCTGCCCTCAAGGATGCAGACTGTGAGCCCCCCAGGACGGGCCACCTCAGCCCACAAACTCCTAGTCCACAGGCAGAATCCATTCCAAGGGTAGTAGGGTGGCCAGTGACATCTCAGCAGAGTTCAGGGAGGGCAAATAGGACCTGCCCTTGGAACAGCTCCCTGCCCCAAATCTGTCCAGACATCCCGATACCATCTTGGGGAGAAAGTAGAGCAAGCAGATTGTAACCTTGAATATCAATATTTATTCTAGAGACTGAACTAACTTGAAAACTTTTAAATGGCAAGAGATGGAATGACAGTTGAATCTTTTTATTCACACTTGTTAGGTTCGATAAAGTTGCCATGAAAGGCAGATTGATGCATATGAACCCTGGCACCTGGGGGAAATACAAGATCAGGTTCCTGTGAGCCTCTAATCACAGTATTTCATCAACAACCATGAACACATAACCTTGTTTTATGTGTGCTTCTATTTAAAGGCACCTTATTTAATGTATATGGATAACAGCATATAACTCCTGCTGGAATATAGCTTCGCTAATTCATGTATTTTCTCTGTAAGGCCCATCACACCTTTTTTACTAGTCAGCACTTTAGCACTAAATGGGGTGGAGGGGGGGCACATTTAAAACAGCAGTTGGAGAAGGCAGTCAAAAGAAGTTGACCATCTGTTGACCTGAGAGCCAGACTCAGCAATGGCGGCTTATCCCTCCCCTTGACAAGCATAGCCTTGACTCTCGGACTATGTGTTCTTATTGCCTTCTCCACTCCCAGAAGAGTGTGAGAGTGTATGTTGTAATGTCGCTGAGACTGTCTAGACAGAATACCTGACTGGGCCCAGGTAAGGCCGCTGTGTGGTGTGGGGCCTGGCGGGAAGTGGGTGCAGTACAGAACTACTTCCATGGCCTCCCAAGATAAGCCTCGGGAGTTCCCTGCTCACTGAAACGGCCACCACCAATCGGGACTGTTCTGCCTCTTTCTTTGGTCTCTCCCTGCCCTTGGAGTACGGGAGCTGGTTTCCAATTACACCCAGGAGCCTGGGTGGAGGTTTTGACTCAACAAAAATCACACACACACACATGCACACGCACACACAAACACGCATGCACGCACATGCAAACATGGGAACATGTGGCACTAACCATGAAAAAGACACTCATTTACAGCATCTGAGGTGAAACAAGAAGGCAGAGGGTGGCCTTGTTCAGCCTCAGCTGGGAATGCGCAGCTGGAATCTTCTGTTCCAATTTTCTGCCCTTCTGAGAATCACTGGGAAAGCACTGTGAGTACTGATTAGGGGGCTACACATTATAGCAAGAAGGAAAACTCACAAGGAAAGACCACGAATGAGGCTTGACTGTAGTCTCATTTGGCATCCAGGTCCCCTTGTCATCCAGGGGGACGGGAACATAAGGCTTAGACCAACTACAGAAAACAAAAACTGCCTTTTTCTTTCTTTGTTTTAAGTCATAGTACTTACATTTCTGACTTACTTAGAAGATGAGAATGAAAGCTCCAGGGGGCAAGGGTTTTTCTGTTTTGTGCCCGATCAACAGGATCAGTAGCTAGAACGGCGGAGCACACAGCAGATGATCAACAAGTTGCTTATTTGTTCAGTGAATTAAGAAATGAAAAATACAATAAACATGGATTCAACGACTGCTGTATCATTGGCCTATGACAGTTATAATTCCATAATTGCTATAGCTTGACAGGTGAAGATGGAACAAAGCCCCTTAATTTTCCAGCTCTTTGGAGAGGTCTGGGACAAAAGCATCTGAATTCAACAATAGGGTTTTCTCAGTTGAACGAAGGACAGAGAGCAGGTATGACTGAATCAAGTCCTGGGCTGAGGGGTACCTCCTGGCAGGCAAGGAAAATTTCCTCTACAGCCACAGGGAGAAGAAGACCACAGCAGCTGGAGAAGATCTGCAGTCTGCCCTGGAAAAGAAGCTGACTTCCTCTGGGACGAGGACGAGTCCAGATGAAGGCCGGTTAGGTAATAATTGACATCTCTTCTCTGTCTCTGCTCTCAGACACTGAGTTGATGATACTTTTCAAATACTTGATGAATTCCATCCGGATCTCTTCAGGGTCATCCTCCAGGTTCGAGTGTACCACCTTCAGTTTGTTCAAAGGTGATGCTTAAAAAGGAAGACAAGGTAATTAGGCGTGAAATTTGAATGAGTTCCACATCTAGTTCCAAAGTGAGACTCAGAGGAGCCGATTCGCTTGACTTTCTAAAGTCTAAACATAATACCTGACACAATTTAATAGAGGAAGGTTTGACCACACTGCTGCCTGGCAGCAAGCTGACAGTTCTGCATGCCTCTTCTGGGTCCCCTCTGTCCCCACACCAGAAAGGAAGAGGTCTGAATATACTGAGTTGTTTTCCATGATCCCTTTGTCAGCTCTGTGAACACATGTCACATGTTAAAGGTTTTCTTGAGAAAAGACTAGCTAGGAAGCCGTGTCCCTAAGAGCACCATTGAGCAGCTAAGACCAGGTGTCCTAGCCTCTCGGCGTCTCCCTGCTTGTCAAGGGTGTATATCCTGGCCCAGATGGTCTGACCATCTTCCAGTATGGCAGTTCTGATTTATATGGTGAGAAAAACAAAGCCTAGGACACAGTAGGTGCTTAATAACTGCATATAGCAACTGGTTTCAGAGACACAGAGCAATAGACGAATGCCCAAAACACTCAACACAAAAGCAGAAAAGGAGAATTCCGGTCTCCTTACACAGAGACAGATTTCTCTTATCATTTCCGGAGCCCGGTTTATGGTGTGCAATGAGCAGGCACTGGCTGTCCTGTAAGAACTGCTGCTGGACAAAGCAGGAGTACCACATCTCGATTTCCTTCAGGTGGCTCGGGATGTCAGCGTTGAAGATGATCACCACCCCGTGGGAGTCTTTCATCAGGGCTGGCCAGCAAGACTCAAACCTGCAGGGCAGAGAAGGATTCCGGGTGAATGTTCCATGTTTCTGACTTCTAAATGAGGACTTTATAAATACTATCTTAGGCATGCCCCCATGGAGTAGCAGTTAGATCAGATGCCTCTAGAGGATCGCAGTCCATGTACATCCCAAGGACCTAGGTTTCTGTCCTGGGTCCAGGAGAAACAACCAATGTGAATAACTAAATAAAAGTGAAAAAGAGCTTCTTCCTCCTCTGTCTCCCTCCCTACCTTCCTGCCTACTTGCCTTTATTCCTGCCTGTACTTTTCCTTTAAAAAAATATATTAATCATTATGTATTAGTGATTAATTATTAATTAATTAAAAGTGTATTAATCATTGATGGGTGACTTCTCATTATATCATAACCCCATTGCTAAGATTCAAAGAGCGACACGTGTCATAAATAATGACTCAAACCCGCATGCCTGCTAAAGTGGGCAGGTGGCTGCTGCTTTTTGCATCTTTGGAGGAAGCAAACTCTCCTGAAAGGAAACATACTTTGGATCGCCGCCACAATCCCAGAGCTCAAATTCACACCCTGTGCCTTTGTTGTTGCTGGTAACGTGGGGATTCTCGAACTCCAGGATCCTAAAAGAGAGAGAGAGGAGAGGGGCGGTGGTGGTGAAGAGAGAGTCAGAGACAGAGACGGACAGAGAGAGGGAAAGAGAACGAGCGCCCCATTTAGGAAACACTCCACTTGAGGAAAGTCACCCGTACCACGAGTTGGGGGTGGACAGTGGACACGGACAAGTTGGGGCTCACCGCACTCCTTGGGTTGGGTTGTATTCGGTGATGTCTGAAGATTCTGTCAGGAAGTTGGCCAAAACGGTCTTTCCACTCTGTGAAAATGAGGAAGATAAAAGGTCTCTGCTAGAGGACAGGAAAGGGCACTATCCAAGGGCCCTCAGATCGCGAGCTTGGACACAGGTGTGATGGCGCATGGCCACTCGACGTCACCAGGGCAGAGGTGCGCCTGCTGCCTGGTTCTCGTGTGGTGAGTGCCACCTGCTCCAGGAGCCAGGGAGCAGGGGGTCCTGCCAGCACAGGCTCTGGCACCAGGTGACCGTACCCACTGTCATCTCTCCGGCTGGTTCTTTGTTACCTTATCTGAGAACAGAAAAAGATCACTAAGGAGCATATGTCTCCTTGCTTACTCCTCTATCTTACCGAAACCATCATCTGTCACAGGTGTGAAACCACAAGCGCACCCTGGTGGCCTGGTGGATAAGGACACTGGACATGGTCCACATATATCCCAAGGATCCACATTCGAGACCTGGGGCGATGAGGGGATCAACCAAAATCAACAACGAAATGAAATAAATAAATGTTTCTTCCTCTTCTCTTCCTGCCTGCCTGCCTACTCATCTTCATTCTTGCCTGCACCTTTCCTTTAAAAAATATAGCACAGTAAATGGTTATGGAGATGATGAATATTTATCGAAAGGGTGACTTAATAAAGCACATGGTCTATTGCTATAGGAACGGTTCTTGGGGCTGGAATACATTTCTAGAATCAGGGTCATATGGAAATTAAAAAGGTGCTGTGTCCTCAGACACTTAGACGATGGGTTTTATTAAGTGATTCACAAAATAGCTCTAGACAGGAAGACAACTCAGGTGTCAAAGGTGTTGGTAAGGGGCTTGAGCAGACTGACCATACGTACCCTTTTTAATGGGACAGTACCATTTGTTTTCCTTTTTTTGACTATTGGTATTTGTTTTAAAGGAGAGGTGGAGGCAGGAATGAAGGTGAGCAGAGGTGAGCAGAGGTACGCAGAAAAAGAGAGGAGGAAGAAGCCCTTTATTTTTATTTAGTTGTTCATTTTGGCGGTTGTCCTCGGTCCTGGGATGCAAACCTGGGGCCTTGGGATGCATGTGGACTGCACTCTGGTCAGCAGACTTAACCACCAGGGCACGCCATAAAGAGATTTTGTTGAAGCAGGGTGATGGGTAATTCAGAATCCATTGCTCTGGCTCCCTTTGTATATGTTTGGGAATTTTCATGTAAAAGATATCTATGCTTATTTTGATTTTCATAATTCTGTGATTACTGTCTATTTCATTTAATAGTTTATGTCTTGGAGAGTTCTCCATGTCAGTGCATGGGGATCTGCCTCCTCATGCTTAACTGCTCAAGTGAAAATGTACTGAAATCGCAATAAGACTAACGAAGTTTGTGTAGCCCACTAAGAGTATGACTAATGAGCTTTGTTTTGTCTCCTGCTCCCTCCTGTTATGGCTAATATTCTACTGTTTTCGTTTCCCCTTGCCGAGTCTTGCTAAATCTCAAAAACAACTTAGAGGTCAGACTAACCCAGGATGTTGTTTGTGTGTTTGCAGAAATCAAGGACTGACCAAGGTGACCCCTCACATTGCACATCAGCATGCCCTTTAACCTGGGTCCTGATGGCCACCTGTTGGGAGGACGCTCCTTTATCACTCAGGTCCCAGGCTTGGACTTCCCCTTACAAGTCCCTGCTTGCTTTCATTCAGTGGGACTGAGGATCTGAGAGATCTCCATTTTCTGCAGACCTTTCCCCTTCTCCCAAGTCTTGTGTTCCGTTTTCACCTGACACTGCTGGACAAGAACCAGGGAGGCTGGGTAATAGTATCTCAGTTTATTTATTTAGACATTCTCTTGTTGATGGACACCTAAGGTGTTTGCAACATTCAATGTTGTACATGGGGTCAGGGGGTCCCTCCTAGCTATACAATCGATGGTAAGAAGTGGAGCTATTACACGAAAAGCTGTAAACATTTAACATTTTAATAAGTTGATCTCCAACAAAGCTGTTTCCAGCTTATAGCTCCGTTAATAGGAAACCAGAGCACGCATTTCTCTGCAAGTATCGCTGCATACTGTCCTTATCCAACTTCTAACGTGTCCTTATCCAACTTCTAATGTATCCTTATCCAACTTGGTGGGTTTTGGGGTTTAGTTCGAGTTCGTGTAACTAGACAGCTGAGCACTTTCTTATTCCAAGCAGTCACTCTTATTTTTTGTGCGTGCAGAGGGCGGAGAGGGGAACCAAAAAAGTGCTGCTTCTCCCCTCCCTTCCTCCCTCCCTTTCTCCTTCTCTCCCAGCTTTCCTTTTAAAAAAAGACGTAGCTTTAGTACTGAATTTCATTTTTGTGTACGGTGTGAAGTACACATGCAGATTTAAGCCCTAGGACGGACGACCGCCACCACACACGTTAATCCTAATTGATGCAAGACCATCTAAAAGTCTAGTCTGCTCTCCTGTTTTCCTGTCCTACGGACATAATTTTTAGGCCAACCTCCGGTGCAAAGGAAAGACTCTGGCTCCCTAAAGCCGCTGCCTGGGCCAGGCCTTGGCCTCTCGGCATAACCGGGTCTGGACCGCCCAGTCCACGCACACCGGAGTGGGCGCGCTGGGACGGGGTTCCCTCCTCCTGTAGGGGTCCAGGCCCATGGAACCGCCCCCGGGGAGACCCGAGCTACCCCGGGCCCGGCTGGCCGCCCCCGCCGCTGCGTGCAGCCGCACACTCACCTCGCACGGCCCCACGAAGAGGATCTTGGCCTTCAGCATCGCGGTCAGCGCCCGCAGGCCGGCCGGAGCCCGCGCAGCGCGGTCCCAGCCGCGGTCAAGGCGGAATGGAAGCTGCGGGGAGGATTGGCTGTCTCCGTTTCCCAGGAGACGGGGAGCGGAGCGCGGGGGCCGCCGGGAGTGGGCGTGCTCGGGTGGCCGGAAGGTGCGGGGTGTTTGCGGCGCGTGGGGCTGGGCTGCGCGGCCTTGGGGCTGGACGCGGGCGTGCGCGGCTCGCGGGGCGGGTAGGATCGGGAGAAGGCGGGCGAGACGCTGCGCCCGGGAAAGAGGGCAGGGATGGCCGAGGGCCGGGATGGGGAGCAGACTAGCGCGGGGAGAGGGCGGGAGCAGGGAGAGGGCAGATACGCGGAGGGGGCTGGCGTGGGGACTGGAGGCAAAAGACCCGCGGCCCAAGCTCGCTGCTGAGCGGGGACGCCCGCGGGGCTCGTGAGTCTGGCTGCTGTCTTTGTAGAGATGCAGAACGTAAGACTCGCGGAGGGGACAGAATGGCCGGCCCCTGACCTCCTTTATTCTTCGCGTTAACCCTGAGAGCTCACATGGCGGTGGAGCTGATTTGGAACCTGACATCTGCTGCCTTTGTTCATCTGGCGTGATAACTCTCCACATTGCGAGAATTTATCAGAGACCTGTAGCAGAAGATCAGGGTAAAAGTCTAGTCTCTGGGGTTTCGAACCCGAACCCGGGCCACGGCCTTCATACTCTACATACCTGTGGCTGGAGCCAGAGGGGGGCCGCCAGATAGTTATCGTGTCTTTTTATTGCAAAGAGCAGCTAAGTGAACTGTAAAGGAGAGCCTACCTCAATTTCAATATGTCATGAATTGATCGATGAAATAAAAGTGTTTTGAATATCCACTTTATACGAAGCGTTCTTCCAGGGACTGGGCATGCCCTTGTAGCTCTTGAAGCTTTCATTCCAGCGGAGCAGAGCGACATTAAGTAATCAAATAAGTCAATAACGTGATCTCAAGGGAGAGGACATTCTAGGTAGTGGTATTGTGAATAAAAATAAATGACGAAAGGGTTAAAGCCAATTTTCGATGGAGGGGTCAAGCAAAGACCTGGTGCAGAGGTGGTGCTGAGAGCCGAGTGAGGAGTGGATTCAAACCAACCATGTGAAACATTGGTTTTACATTCCCGCAGAACATCAAGGGCAGAGACGCTGAGGCGAAATAGTCTTGGCATGTTTTAAGAACAGCCTAGAGGCTCATGAGGCCAGGCAGGAACAAGAGAGAGAGTAGTAGGGGGTGTTGTTGGAAAGATTTGGCCATTGGGAGTCCCTTCCAGCCAGTTTCTGTGCCCTTTTGAATTATTTCTATCCTGTGATCTCTATAATTGGGCATCATTACATATTCCCAGGATGTTATTTTATCAGTAATGATTTGTAATCAACTGCTATATATATACATGTATGTATATATATATATATATATATATACACACACATATATATAATGTCTTAATTAGGTTTCAAAAGTCCAAGGGACCTAAAAATGTCATTCTTTCACACACCAATTGGGGGGAAATTTTGTCTCTCCCCTCCCGTAGTCATGAAACATGTACTTAGATGTCTGGTTAGGATTTTGTGAGGACTGCCAGGGGCTTGGGTAGGCACTGGGTTCAGAGATGGATCTATAGTCCCTTCCAGTGGTCAGCTCCTTATCTAGATGGAGAGATCCACCTGTATAGTGCTTTTCACCTGGGCAAGTGCTTTCCCATAGATAATCTCATTTTAATTTCCTCTTGGAAAAAAAGCGAGTAATGAGTCCATGTCCTGAAGTGATGTCAGGGAGGAGTCAGGACCCACACATCTTTACAACAGTTCCAGGGCTTCTTTCTCTGTGAAAAGACACCATGTCTCGCCTGTGCATGGAGGCTGTGCCTTTCTTAGACTTCCCCAGTGGTTGTGTCCAGTGCCGGGGCTTCCTCAGATCCTGTGTTCACTTAATCACACTGGGAATTGCTACATCATTGAACAATGCCTGGCTTCTTTGAATGGTCTCATTCATGTTTGGGTCCCTGGACTTAGTTCAAAGCCTGGCACAAAGTAGGTACTTAGTAAATGTTAGTTCCTTCTCTCTCCCAACACACACACACACACACATATATACACATTCATTCACTCTATAAAAATTTAATGAATGTTCCTTTCGACCTGCCAGGGGGCTGTAGTTTTTGTTTCCGGGTGAGAGAAATGAAAAATGTGAACTGCTTTACATTGGATATATGCACTATATAAATTTGGGATTATTATTATTGTAGATTATTGAAATACTTTGCTTTATGACTTTCATTTTAATTAGAAGAGGTTGACTTCAGATGACTTAATACCCAGTCTTTGGCTCTAAAGGGAGCAGTATGACATTGGCAGGAGCCGGGACGATATGAGCTAAGAGCAATTTTTCTCCTGAATCTGTGACTTGATGCCATCAAATCTCTCACTTGAAAAAAACTGAAGGAAATACCTTTGACCTATTTTAAATCACTTCTATAAATTGTTGAAAAGATTTACCAAAACTGCCAGTCATAAAATCTTTAATTTGAGTTGAACCTTCACGGTCCTGAGTCTTACACATGCAGTTTTTATTACTAAAGAATACATTGTGGATTTCCCATTATTCAAGGGAGTGAAAATGCCTTTCAACCACTTTCTTCTACAACGCAGAGATCTGCACATCATTCAGTTTGACTCTCAAAGATGGGAATGATCACAGAATGATTTGTAACCTGGCAATATTTTGTCCTCTGTTAACACAGGCATCCCTTGTTGTTATCATTATTTTGTTTTCAAAAGCTCTGACCAGGGATGAGGTTTAGCAAGTTTGGTGTTGGGCATAAAATAAAAATGATTTTTTTTTTAAATCAATTCTCTATAGGAAGGCTGAGCTATGCTCTCAGTATAAAAACATATCTCCCTGTGGATTGAAGATACAACTTTTAGAGAAAACAATGAAACAAGGATTTGGTTCAACGGGGACATTTTGTCTTTGTCAGTGTCCTACAGGAAGGCTCTGGGGGAAGTAAGTGCTATGAATGAGTGCTGGTTTGGAGTAAGGCAGACTTTGAAATGAACGGCATGATCTAAGAAAATGACACAAACACTTGAGCTAAGTGGAAGCCAGCATCCAAGATGGCACCTGTATTTTCACTTCTTGGCATTCATGTTCATATGTATCCCCTCTTGCACTGATATGACCAATATGCAACCAACATGGAGGAATGGGATCTTCTGAGGTGGGGTCTGAAAAAGACATTGTAGCTACAGCCTCCCAATCTCTTAAGCTGACTGCCATGTCTCCAGGACACAGGAGATTCCATGGAAACCTCCCTGTGGTGAGAAACTGAGGCCTCCTGTCATCCAGTTGGCAGCAACCTGCCAGTCATGTGAGGGAGCCATCTTGGAAGTGGGTCCCTCTGCCCCAGTCAAGCCTTTGAATGATTGCAGCTCCCATCAACTTCTTGGTTACAACTTTGTGAATGACCTTGAGCCCGAGCAGCCCACCTAAGTTTCTTCCAAATTTCTGACCCATAGAAACTGGATGTGATAATACCTGTCTATTGTTACTTTAAGTTGCTAAATTGGTGGCGGGGCGGTGTGGGGGGGTATGTATTTTGGAGCAAAAGATAACTAATACAGAGCTTTAGTTCCTACCCATTGAAATGGGGCTTTAAACCAAACCCAGAGAATTGTTGGTATGATTGAATGTGATGAGACATAAAGGCAATTTATCTCCATTCCTGGCACAGTAAATAGTTGATCTGGTAGCAGACATGACTGAGCATTCTCAGGCCTTTATAACACGTTTATTTTCACTTTATTTTATTTTTATTTATTTGTTCACACTGGTTGTTTCCCCCTGGACCTGAGACTTGGGTAGGTGGCCTGTGCTCCTTTGTAGGCGATTGGCCTAACTGCTACTCTACCAGGGTGCACTGCATTTGTGATACTTTTGATTCACTCTCTTCACTCTGATCACAAATACCTCAAGGTAATGGGATACTCTGACAGCTGTGCAGTAACCAACTAACCAACTAATTTTCTTTTTTTAAGAGGAAAGAAGCAGTCAGTGAAGGCAAGTAGCCAGGCAGGAAGAGAGGAAGAAGCATGTATATATTTTGTTGTTCATGTTGGTTGTTCCCCTCAGCCCCAGGTCTCGAAGCCACGTCTTGAACCCAGGTCCTTGGGCTTTATGTGAACCACCTATGCGCAGTCACAGACTCAACATGGAGCCACTAGGGTGCACCTATGCACTTTTCTTCCATCAAACTCAAGTCTAAATTTGGCTCGTTTGTGTGTGTTTTAAACAGGTAACAAATGCACATAGTTCAAAATAAGAATGCTAGAATAAGACCCCCAGGAAGTCTCTCTCCCACCCATGGTGTTCCTCACCTTCTCTCCCTGATGGGAAACCACTTTGCTTAATTTCTCACGTGCCCTTCTACTGTTTCCTCTTATAAGCAAATACTAATACACGCTCTGATTTTTCCCTTTATTGCACTAAAGTATCCTCCTCATTACATCCTGTTCATGGCCTTCCTCTGCTTCCCGTAGCAAGATAGCTTTCAGAGCCTTCCATATCAGTAAGGGGAGCGCTTCTGGCTCCTTTCTGACTGTCAGAGTATCGTACTACTTGGAGGCATTTTCACCATCCACATCTGTTTCCGTGCATGCAGGTGCATGTTTGGGTGGTTTCCAGTCTGATACTGGCATGAGTAACACCTTCTGCATCTCACTCCTGAAACTTGCTGGTCATTTGTAAATTCCAGAAGTAGAATTGCCAGATCAAAGATGAAATGCTCTTTTGATGAGAATAAATAGAGTGACTCCGCCTTCTGTTGAGGATGTGCCATTTTGTGCTTCCGGCAACAGCAATGTATGATCCATAGTCCCTGTTTCCCCATGGTCAAGGGAGTAGATTTTAAAGTCATCTTCCCAAGTTTCCAAACTAATGGTGCCCATGGCTTGGGCTGGGGCTGTTTCTGCTATAATTATTGGCTGACTTCTGTGATGTGCTTCTCTTACTTATTGGCTGGTGATTCCCATACAACCTGCCAGAGGGTATGGGGATTCAGAAACTCAGCCTCAACAGGAGAGTGGTCTGGGAGGGGGGGCATAGATGACCATGGAGGCGGCTGGACTAAATGTCCTGGAATGTTCCTTCCATTCTGCTTGTCTGGTGTGATGCTATGAATCACATTTTCTTCCCTCCCGATAGAATTTACATGTTGGAGTCATATTCTAAAACATTTGCTAATTATCTTTCACCCAAGGCATCCTTGGATGTCTAAGCTCCGTGTCAGCATTTCATGGACTAATCCATGGTTGAACTGACCCTCTAAATTTCCTTTTCCTCATGTGACCGTTAAGCTGAAGGAAGACGTGCTGGGGTGTGGAGCAGAGTTGGGTGATTTGGGTAGATTTTTAGGAGACATATTTTGGGAAATAGCTCCTTTGTCACACAAAACAGCTCAGCGACATGAGTGGACCCATGGGCAGACCCATCCATCACCTTAATAACATCCTAAATCCCCTGGGATCAACACATGCACCAACACAGGTCTTCAAAGAATTTTGCCACTATTATCTAATCAATCTCCACAGTAGGTATTTGGAAGGGAAGATGGTTTACATCATTTCACAGTGTCTGCAAGTCAGGACAGCACAAGGCAGCATGACAAGAAGCAGAAGCAGGCTTCCCGTGACTTTCCTGCCATCGGCCACCTCTGGGAAACACAACTCTGGCCCCTGCTTTTTTCTTTCTTTGAATCCAATCCAATAAAAATAATAGGCAGAAGATCTGAATAGACATTTCTCCAAAGAGGCCATGCAAATAGCCAACAGACACATGAGATGTTCCTCCTCTCCTGTTATTAGGGAAATGCAAATCAAAGCAACAGTGAGACATCACCCCGCACCCGTGAGAATGGATATCATCCAAAAGATTAGAAATGACAGCGTTGGCAAGAATAAAGAGAAAAGGGAAACTTTTTGCACCGTTGGTGGGGGTGTAAATTATTGAAACAATTATGGAAAGCAATATGGAGATGCCTCAAAAAATGGAGAATGGAAATTCCCTGTGATCCTGTTATCCCCAAAATGGTATTTACCCCAAAAATGATGACAGTAATTGAAAAACTAGTGCTCCCATGTTCATTGTAGCACTGTTTACAATAGCCACGAACTGGAAGCAACCTAAGTGTCCATCAACAGATGAGTAGATAAAGAACATATGGTCTCGATACACAATGGAATACTACTCAGCGGGTAAAAAGGTGAAACCCTGCCATTTGCAACAACCTGGAAGAACCCAGATGAAATTATGCTTAGTGAGCAGGTCAGAAGGAGAGAGACTAACATTGTATGCTTTCACTTACGTGTGGTATGGATGAACCAAGCAAGTGAACTCAATGAAACAAAAATAGACTTCTAATTTATAAAATCAAATTAGTGATTACCAGAGGGAGAAAAGGGGTGGGAAAATTGGATAAAAGAGGTCACTGTTAAAGTGAAGGAGTGGATTGGACCGGGGGTGGGGGGTAAACTTTTTTAACTTTTTTTTTTAAAAGGAAAAGTACAGACAGGAGTGAAGGTGAGCAGGGAGACAGGAAGAAAGAGGAGGAAGAAGCAACTTTATATATTTTTTTTAGTTGTTCATCTTAGTCGTTGCCCCCAGCCCTGGGTCTTGAACCGGGGCCCTTGGGATACATGTGGATTGCAACCAGTGGACTAAACTGCTAGGCCACCAGGACATGCCTGTGGTGGGAAACTTCATGCATAATATACAGGGTGTTGATCTGTGACAGTGTACACCTTAAACCTACATAACATTAAAAAAAGGAATCTCTTGGTGGAAGTTTGTCCTGATTCCTGTCTATGGGCTGAAGGCCCTCGCCTTAGTCCTTGGCAACTCAAGCATTCTGGATTTGGTCTGACACAAAATCTTGTCTGAGTCTCTGTAAAATAGGAACTGTCACCTGTATGTCACTGGGGAGATAAAATAAGATAATGTGCATGAAGATACTTGAGACACTGTAGCTAGACATGAACTAATTCAGGCAAAATAATCAAACAAGCTAGCAGCCAACCATAAAACGAGCTAAATAACGGCAGCAGCAGCAAGATGGCTAGATCTAGTCAGCGTGGTGACCCTCAGAGAAACATCACAACAAGGCAGACTGGAGCTCTGCTGTCCCTGGCTGCCATCGGCTGCCAGCGGTACTGGGCAGTACTGGGCATGCATGGAGGTTGGGTTTTGCAGCTGGACAATGTGAGTTCAAAGCTTGGCTCTACCTCTTCTCAGAAGGATGACCCCGATCAGCTACTTAATTGCTTTGTGCCTCTGTTTTCTGTACTATAAAATGGCCATCGATGTGTGCCTTGGTGGTTTAGCATTTAAGTCCGTCACCTCCACCTGGCACAAACCATGCATGTCCCAAGCACCTGGGTTCACATCCTAGAGTCTGAGAGAACATCCAAGATAAACAACTAAATAAAATGAGTACATGCATCTTCCCTCCTCTCTTTCTCTACCTACCTGTCTACTTGCCTTCACGCCGGCCTGCACCCTTCCTCTTTAAAAATAAAATAGAATATAGAATAAAATAGCCATCACAATGGCCCCTTCTTTGCAGAATCTTTGCGAGGACAGCTCTGCTCACTCATCCAAGGAACTCAGTTCAGCATCTGGCACCTGGAAAGAGCTCCATCCCCGTCAGACCTTATAACCATATACACCTGGCCCTATTCCAGCTTAGCAGTGTTTTCAGGAACCTGTCTTTTTCCACAGGCATGAAAAATAGCAAAGAAAGGCATGACGTCTAGGACCAGGGGAGCTGGGAAGTGGCTTGATTGGGCTGTGTAGGGCCATGCAACCTAAACTGACTAGCTAAATACCTACCCTGTAAAGAGCAAGTATGAGGATTATGATGGCAGGAAAGGATTCCTTTCAACGCCCCTCCTGAGCGCTACGGCTGTGGCCCAGCTGTGGTGTAGAGGATGCTGGGCTCAGACCATAAATCAAAGACGTGCTCTTTTATACAGATGGCAGGAGAACTCAATGTTACAGAAGGGACAGACACGAGGCCCGTGGGGATACGAGGCATTGATGCTCAACATCATGTCACCTCTGTCATCCGAAAGCGATAAGGCGAGACTAGAGAGGTTTGGCACATTCTTATTGGAAAAGAGATCTCTTTGACCCTGCTGAAGGCTCTCGAAGTGCTGAAGGGGATTAATCAAACTGTTTTTGACAAAGACCAGGAAAACCAACGAATTTCATTTGAAGACTTGGGAAGATGTGAAAACTGAAAAGGCATAGCTTTGGCCAAACGTCTTGAAAGGATTCTTAGCATACATATGGGGTGGGTTACAAGGATGAGGAGAGGCTGGGAAATCGGAGACAGGAACTCTTTGGCCAACAAAATTGGGGTGGATGCCAAGAGGCACCATCAGTATTAATGGTGATGAAATCTGCTGATGTCTGTGGAGTCCATCCTTGGTGCCACGCCCACTTTATTGCATATCAGCTCACTTGAAAGTATAAACAACCTAACAAGTAGGTGCTATTACCACCTTCATTTATATTTTTAAAATTACTTTTAGAAGCACTTTCATGTATTTTTTTATTTAGTGGTTCATCCTGGTTAACCCCACACCCCCACACCCCCACCTCCACCCCACTCGCCCACCCTCTGCAGTACGCAGGATTTGAACTTGGGTCCTTGGGATGGCTGTAGATTGCACTTACCCAGATGTAGTGGGTCTAACTGCTACTCCACCAGGGCGCACCCATTTCTTTGTTATAGAAGGTAGAATCATGGTGCAGAGACTCACTGTCTGAGGCCATTCAGGATTTGCATGATGGCTCTGTGATGCCAGGACCCAACTCCCCTCCACCGTCCTGTGCTGTTTCCTCAGTGGTGACATCATTATGGTGGAGGATATGTCACTTGATGGCTTGGCAGAGAGGCTTTTTTTTTTTTTTTTAAAGGAAAGGTACATACAGAAATGAAGGTAAATAGGCAGATAGGCAAGAAGACAGAGGAAGAAGAAGCATGTATTTATTTCATTTAGTTCACCTAGGCTGTTCTCTCTGGTTTCAGTGGCGAAGCTGAGTCCTTGGGATGAATGGGGACTGTGTCTGGCGACCTTAACCATTAAGCCACCAGGGCACTCCGGCAGTGAGTATTAATTAGGGAAAGAAGGTAAGCTGGTGACCAGACTGTTCCATCTCAGAGGGAAGCTTCTAAACATGTTACTGGGAAAGGGAACACACAGACTTTCTTCCTTTCGCCTACCTTTTCCTCTTGCTCTTCTTCCTCTCCTCCTTTCTCTTCCTCTTTTGCCTCCTTCTCCTTTTCCTCCTTTCCCCTTCCTTCTTCTTCTTAGCTTGTTAATACAGTTTAAAACACATCCTTACTGTCTGCTTCAACAACTATCAATCATTTTCCATCTCACTTTATCTACCATTACCTTTTTTTTTGGTGTGGCGGGGATCTGGAGTATTTTAAAGCAAATCCCAGACATCATGTCATTTCACCAGTACATACATGTGTTTAACAGATAGGGGCTTTTCAAAAAAAAAAAACCATAACCACTCTGTCCTTATCACACCTAATAAAATGAACCATAATTCCTTAATAGCCTCCATCAGCCAGCTCTTGTCCAAGTTCCCGATTATCCGAAAGATGTTTTTACAATTAATTTGTTCAAACCAGGATCCAAACCAGGGTCACTCACTCTCTCTTGCTCTTTAAATAATTTTTTAATTTTGGAATAATTTTAGGTTTACAGAGAAGTACAAAGCTAGTACAGACAATTCCCATATTCCCTTCATCCAGTTTTCCCAAAAGTTAATCTTATCCAATCCTAGTACGTTTTTCAAAACTCAGAAATTAACACAGAACTATCCCTGTTTAGCTAAACTTGAGTTTATTTGAATGTCATCAGCTTTCCCACCAAATTTTTGTGCTGTTCCAGCTTCCAACCCAGGACACCACATTGCATTTGGCAAGTCTTTTTAAATTAAGCACAGTTCACCACTTTTCTTATGTTTGGAGAACCCAGATGAACTGGTCCAGAAAATATCCTACATCTGACTTGACTGATTAATTCCCTCCAGTGCTGCTTAACTTGCTCCTCTGTCTCCTGTATTTCCTGTAAATTCATGGTTAGAGGCAGAGGTTTGCCACGGTTGAGGTCCCATTTCTTTTCAAAAGGAAATTTTTTGTGGATGGTGCTGTGCACAAATTTTGGCTTGTGACGTCTGGAGGTCCCACTCTCAGTGATTTTTTTTTTTTTTTTTTAAGGAAAGGTACAGGCAGGAATGAAGGTGAGCAGAGTCAGGAAGGCAGGAAGAGGGATGAGGAAGAAACATTTGTTTATTTTATTTAGTTCATCTTGGTTGTCTGTCTGGTGTTTCCCCAGCGTGCCTCCACGCCCAATCATTGGTCTCTAACCTGGGTCCTTGGGACGGACATGGCCCAGTGGCCTTCTCCGCTAAACCACCAGAGTGCGCCATTGCTGATTTTTGCAGATCTTTTGGACTCCCATTACATGTTTGTTCTGTTTACCATTGCACTTTTTCAAAAGCCAAGTGGTCTCTCTTTGGACTAGTATTATTTTTGGATGAGGCAGATTATTTTTTGGAGATATCTGAACATGTTTTTCTAATCACTTCTTGCCAGGGGCGAAGTATCGATGTTGATTCTCATCATTGTTGACGGTAAGAAAGTTTGCGAAACAGGGACCAAGACAGGCTGCCTTTATCCTGTTCTTCCAGCAATGCTGCAGACGGGGAGGTGGCAGGAGTTGCACTGTGTCTGGCATTCGAGAGTTGAAATGGACTGTTGCTTTGCTCAGCTCATCTTGTGGGAGGAATGGCAGAAGGGAGAGCCAGCTCAGGAAGGTGTGACAGTCCCGGGACACGGATCAGGACCCTGATGCTAGTTTCAGAAGCTGATAGATCTTGAGCAAATTCAGGACCATTGGGCTCAGCTACACCGAAGGTGTGCTGTATAAATTCAGAACGAATCATTTGCAAAGATAGCAAAGTAAATGGAAGCCTCTGCAGTTATGCGGTCTGCCACCTACACTGCGTGGAGCCAGGCTGGGAAGTTACAGTTTTATCTCAGTTTTATCGTCTGTGACCTGTCTACACCAGTCAAGGTCGCAGCAGGAAGCAGAATGGTATGTGGAAGTTTTCCAGAGAGGTGTGGCCAGGGGTAAGGGAGCAAACAAGGGAACGGGATGCACTTTGGTGCTAATGCAGAGGGGCTCACTGAGAGCTGGGGCCAGCACTTGATGCTGAAGCTGGAGAGAGCAGGGCGGAGTAGCCTAATCTTGCCCCCTCTCCCTCTCTTTTGCTGATTCCTCCCATTGGCTGGACCTAAGGCGGTCAGGTGATGCAGCTCACAGGCTTCCTTCTTCCAGGCTCTGGGTGGACAGTGGGCAGTGGTGGACCTGGGTGGTGGTGGACGTGTCAAACAGACCCCCTTTTGTGGGGGGTCCCAGGGTTGGATGTTAGACCTAAAACGCCTGATAACTCACCGTTCTTTCATTTGGCTTTTTAAAATATTGGGCCTTCTCTACTAAACCTCGATCCAAGCAGAGATGGACAGGAAGGGTGAGATGTAGGATGTGGAAGTAGCCAACAGGCCAGGACATAGGTCAGAACCTTGGGGAGAGCCCCCTTGTCTCCCCAGGCACCCACTCAGAATAGAACACCCCTCTTGGCCCCAAGGACCCAGGGAGGGGTCCCTTAACTCTGCCACCAGCTTCCTTCTCCCATATGATGATGGGACACAGCTCTACCCTCCCGCGGGTCTCCAGCCTCTGCTCTTCAATTCATTGAAGTTTTGTAGCAATATGAGTGTTCATAGTGTGCGCTTATTTCCTTGTGTGTGACAAAGAAAGGGAGAGATCTGCAACAGAGCATGTCACATGGGTCTTGTTGGTGACAGACCAAAGAAGGAATTTAGCCATTCTTCCCAAGGAATGCTGCCTGACCCACTCGGGTCTCTAGCCACCTGAAATTATTGAGTTAACTAAGGGTTCGGGCGCACTGTGATGGCTGAGGCTTTAAGTTTATGGCCGCAGTGGTGCAGTCCATGTAAAGCCCAAGGATGTGGGTTCAAGACCCGGGACTAGGGCTGGGGTGTTGGGGGGAACAACCGAAAAAGAACAACTAAACAACTAAATAAATGTTCCTTTCTCCTCTCTCTTCCTGCCGGCCTCCTTGCCTCCTTTCCTGCCTGCTTCCTTCCTCTACAAAAATAAACGAATAAAATAAATAAATAAATAAATAAATAAAAAGGTGTTCCCTGGTGGGAGTAGCAGTTGGGTGCAGCCCACCTACAGCCCAAGGTCCTGGCTTCGTGTCCTGGGACCAGCAGGAACAACCAAGATGAACAAATAAGTTAAATAAATAAAATGCTTCTTCCTCCCCTGTCTTCCTGACTGCCTGTCTATTCACCTTCACTCCTGCCTGTACCTTTTCTTAAAAAAATAAAATAAAATAAAATAAACATAGAGAAAGAAAAGAAAATCTTCGGATAGTGTCATACATACTGGCCCACCATCCTCTCAAGCAGGTTTACTGTAGAGGGCTTTGTTAAGGAGCCGCCTTAAAGTGCCTTCCTCAAACTTCTCAGAAGGCAGGATCTGCTGAAAACCAGAGAGGAGGGCATTGCTGACGAGCATCTCTGCTTGATGCTAAGTGTTTGAGAAGGGCTGCGGGTTGGGAAGGCCCGAATGTTACTGGGTGGCAGGAGGAGACCTGGGGAGCATCTGGCTGGCACTGCACCCCAGCTGGACCCCAGCAGGTGCACAGAAACTCTGGGGACTACCCAGAGCTGATATTAGACTACGGGGGTGCCCGGAATAAAGGGGGTGGAAAGATTATCCCGTTTGGTAAAACCTTCCTGCCACTTACAAAGTGTCTGAAGTTGAATCCGGTTCTGGGTAAGCCCTTCACGGAAAAAACAGAAACGGGGAGGGAGGGGACCCAGAGGTCTGAGTGAACTCTCCTTAGAGTGATCAGTTAAGACCATGAAAGTCCTGTGGCGTCCCCTCTGGTTGGAAAAATAGATGCCTGCAAAATGAAAGGCTTTGGGGGAAAAGTTTTTCATACTCAAGAGAGCCAAAAATTATTTCAAGGATATAAAAATTCAGGCATTATTCAAGTTAAGACATCGGCTGCAGAAGACCCTGTCAATTTAATCAAAATCGTGTGCGGAGGAAGGAGACAAGTCAGCAACCCATTTGGCTTCAAAGCCCGGCGCAGTTGTCTTAGTCCACTCAGAAGTGCTTTTGGTTCCTGTGCCTCACAGAGCCACCCAGGGGTCTGGGACACAGAGAAGCAGCCCCATAGTCCACTGTCCCAGAGCTCCTGCGTACTTGCTGGGGTCCAGTTGGGGTGCAGTGTCAGCTGGGTCCTGCCCAGGGCTCCTCCTGCCCCCCAGCCCCACTCAAACATTTACTACGGGTGCTCTGGGTAACGCCCCGAACCCACTGAATTTTGGTTTCCTTCTCTGTAAAGTGGAATGTTCTCACCTATGGTCACTTGGAAAATTCATGCCTGCGTACATTTTGACATAGAATATTTGAAATACGTAGACTATAGAAATCCAACCTGTGTTTCCTCTCTGAAACCTAGCTCTTAAGTGGTCTTCAGAAAAGATGGTTCTAGAACACAGATCACGCCATTCCCTTCCAGACCTTTCCAGGTGTGCCAACGATTTGGATAGGATCTCACTTGGAAGTTCTTGTCAAAAGAACCTCTTGGCCTCTTCCTTTGTCCTGGCTGCTCTCCCCCAAACACTGACAATGGCTCCCCACTGCCTACAGAATAAAGTCTGAAGTCTCTAGATTTTGCAGAAGGGTCCTTCAGGATTTAAGTTCCAGGAATGAGTAGGAGTTCGCCAGGGAGGAAGTGAGAGTCTCTGTAGAGGGGGACACAGGGAATGAGCAGAGAGGATGTGGGTGAGGGCAAGATGAGGCCAACAGGCTGGTCTAGCAGGGACTACCATCAGGGATTGTAGCTAAAGTTGTTCCCTTCCTGGGAGTCCCCCTGAAGGAGTTTAAACAGGGAAAATACCTGATGAGGCTTGCATTTTAGAAGCTTTCTTTATTGGGCTGGGAAATCCGTTCAGAGGCTCTGCAGAGCCCTGACAGGAAGCATCAAGAGTAAAACTGAAAGACTGATGAAGACAATCAGAGGGGAGCAGATTAGAAGGAGCCCCCTGCAAATGGCTATTATTTTTGTTATTGAAGGAAAGGTGAGATAGGAATGAAGGTGAACAGGCAGGAAGAGAGAGGAGAAGGAAGCATTTTATTTATTTTTATTTTGCATTTGTACATCTTGGTTGTTCCCTCTGCTCTGGGATGTGAACATTGGGATGTAGGTGGACTGCACTCAGTCGGAGGCAGCAGGCATAACCACTACTCACCAGGGTGTGCCTGAAAAGCCTGCCCCACCACCCAAATGAACTGATCAGGTAGACCTGCCCCAGCCAATACCATGGACACCAGACTGGAGATGTTCTGTAAGCATGACTGATGTAGCGTGCTCTGGTGGAGCAGTGGTTAGTTAATCTCCTCCGAAGGAGTAAGCCACTTACCCCTGGGTCCCCTGGGGGGAAATCAGCCAGTGTAAACAATTATATAAAAAAAAGTAAGATGCCTCTTCCTTCTCTCTCGTCCTACCTACCTACCTACTTGCCTTCGTTCCTGCCTGCACTTTTCCTTTAAAAAAAAAAAAAAAAAAAAAAAAAAAAGGAATGTCTGACATGCCAGATTTTGAAGAGTTGGTTCAGCCTTTTAAAAGGACTGTAAAATATCTCCCTAATAACTTTTATATTATTTCAATGTTCAAATGATATTTTTAATTTAATAAGATTGCTAGAATTAGTTTTCTTTCTTTTTCTGAAATGTTTTTAAGGTAGTCATTCAAATTCACATGAAAAGGAAAGGAGGAAGGGCAGGAAAGTGGAGGAGGAAGAGATCAATGATAAAGGGAGTAATAGAATTGAACCGTTGGCAGTAAGCTTAATTAGTGCATCCAAATGTTGGTTTACAAGGATGCACACCTTAAGCCCTCTAATGTTATGATGCGATATTCTTCTTTAAAAATTATTTATTTTATTGCAATAACTTTGATTTTACATATTAAAATGAACTCATGTCTATAGGTTCTCCTTATGCACAGTTTCCCCATTCCTCAGATATATGTCAGCACACCCTGCCCTCCACCACATCACCAAGTGTTCTTCACCATTGTCCAGTGGGCTCTTTCACCATGTACCTCACCACCCCGTCCTATTTCCTATTGGTAACCTCTGTTCTATTGCAAATGTACCAGGGCTGGCTTTGTTTCATCTGTTGCTTTGTTTTGAATATTCACATTTCACCTATGAGTGAAGTCATCTACCTATCTTTCTTTTTTTGGCTTATTTCACTATACCTCATCCCCTCTAGGTTCATCCATGTTGATTCAAATGACGGGGTTTCATCTTTTCTAAGGGTTGTGTAGTATTCCATTTTGTATATGCACCACATCTTCTTTATCCATTCATCCGATGTTGAGTACTTAGGGAGTTTCCAGTTCTTAGCCACTGTGAATAAGGCTGTAGTAAACATGGTGGGGGGAGTGCATAAATCTCTATGAATTAGTATTTTTGTGGGATGGTGGGATCATATGGGATTTCCATCTTCAACTTTTTGAGGAATCTCCATACTGTTTTCCAAAGGGGTTGCACCAATTTGCACTCCCACCTACAGTGTAAAAGTATCCCCTTTTCTCCACGTCCTCACCAGAATTTGTTGTTTCCAGACTTTTGGATAATAGCCAGTCTCTCAGGTATAAGATGATATCTTATGGTTAGTTTGATTTGCGTTTCCTGATATTCAGCGAGTAGGAACATCTTTTCATGTGCCTGTTGGCCATCTGTGTATCTGCTTCCCATTTTTGAATGGATTGTCTGTTTTTCTGTTCTTGAGTTTTATGAGTCCTTTGTATATTTTGGATATTAACCATTGTCAGAAATATGGAACGCAATTATCTTCTCCCAGTTAGAAGGTTGTCTTCTTGTTTGGGTGATGTTGTCTTTCACTGCGAAGACACTTTTTAGTTTGATGTAGTCCCAGTTGTTTATTTTTCATTTTGTTTCCTTTGATGCTGGAGGAGAGTCCCCAAAGATCTCTCCAAGACTGATGTCATGGAAGGTCTTTCCTATACTGTCTTCCAAGAATTCTATGGTTTTATAATATTCTTTTCATGATTTTTTGGTAAAGGAAAGGTGCAGGCAGGAGTGAAGGTGAGCAGGCAGTGAGAAAGGAGGAAGAGCACTTTATTTTGTTGAGTTTTGCATCTTGGTTGTCCCCCTTCACCCCCCAGGGTCCTTGGAAGGCATATGGGCTGTGCCAGCCGGAGGCCATAGACGTAACCACCAAGCTACCAGGGCACATCCATCATTTTCTTTTACTAAATAAAAGTAAACATTTTTTAAAAAGGACTTCAAAATCACATGTAAAAGTTTACACTGATTTTCCAAGGGACAGTGATAGTTTAGAGGGACCAGGAAGTGGGGAAGGGATTTCTAAAATGACTCTTGGGTCACTGCTTGGGAGGCAGAGATATGATAGCAGGGATGATGGCACAGGCCCCACTTTCCCTGCAGAGATTGTCCCAAGCACCCTAAACCGTTCACCCCCTTATTCTTCCAAGAATTTGATGAGGGAGCACCGTTATTATATCCATTCGACAGATGGGAAATCTAAGGGACAGAGAGTTCAAGGGCAGAACAGGAATTTGGACTTAGTCTGACTTCAGAGTCCAGTCTCTTAGACTCACAACCTGCTCACTGCTAGAAGGGCCATAGACTGCACCTGGGAATACGGGAGCAGTGGGTGAGAATGATGGAAAAAAGGAATTCAATGATTAAAGGTAGCTCAGACTCAAGGAGATATCTCTGGAAGGTGCCTGGAGGGGCAGACCTGGTGGCTGTGAAGTCCTGGAGTGGATCATGAGAAGCCAGGAGGGAACCCCACCGGGACAAGGTGCCCTGCACTTTCCCACATTCCTCACCCCCGAGGTCCTGCCCCCAACATACATGGGGTCATGGATTCATTGATTGCTTTGGCAAATATTTGCTGAGTGTCTGTGACATGCCAGACACTTTACTGGAATCATCTGAAAGAATATTCCTAACCAAGTCAATCTGAGAACTCTGAGAAGGACGGGTTCTCTGCATTCTGTAAAACCACTGGAAGGAATCTACCATTGTGTTTAGTTTATAAGACAAACAGAGTCCTGACATCAAGGGTATTTTTCATTCTGCTCAATAAACGAGAAAACAAGAGATGAATTCCATTTTAAAATTCTCCGTGTTCCAAGGGGTCGGGGCAGGTCTCTGGGAAGAGATGAAGAGGGAGCAAGACTTGAATGATGTGAAGGAGGGCACACACATGGCTCCAAGAGGAGGGCACAGAAAATGCTAGAACTCGGCATGTTCAAGGAAGAGCAAGGAGGCTAGTGGGACTGGAACCGAGCAGGCAAGGGGCAGTGAGGGTGGGTTCCAGATTGTTTTAAGGCTTGTGGGAAGCCAGAGGAGGAACAAGATTCCATGTCTGGTGAGAACATGCTTCCTAGTCAGAGATGCTGTATTTGCACTGTGTCCTCATGTGGCATAAAGATTAGGGAGGTCACCAGGCCTCTTACAAGGGTGCTAATCCCACCTGTGAGAGCGGCACCCTCATGACCACCTCCCAAAGGTCCCACCCCCAAATGCCATCACATTGGAGTTAGAATTTCATCATATGAATTTGGGGGGCAGGACACAAATATTCCATAAAGAGCATTCCAGATAGGAGTAGTCAGTGCAAAGTCACGGTCATTGGAAAGATCTCTGCCCAATGTCAGTGTTGCTCTGTAGCTGTAGCATGGGGGGCAGAGATCATGCAGGACCCCCCAGTGATGACTGCAGGACTGAGTCATGGAGGTTTGTGAGCTGGTGGGTAGGGGGTACTTGGCAGATCCCTTACCACAGACCATCAGCACTCTGGGGAGAGACATCATGACATGGACTCTTTGAACCCTACACCATCTTCGTGCCTGGACTGGGGGTAAAGCTTGTAACGCCAACACTTGCTGCATGTTGATACTTCTTTATTTCATAACTGGCCCCTGAAGTGGACTGAGTGCTTATCTCTTATCAAGCCTCTCCCCTCTCCCCATTCACATATTGAAATCATCCTAATTCCTAGAGTGATGGTATTTGGGGGTGGGGCTTTTGGAAGTTGATTAGGTCTTGAGGGTGGGACCCTCGTGAATGGAATTAGTGCCCTTATAAGAAGTCTTCTGGAGCTCCCTCCCCAGTTCTGCCAGGTAATGACCAAGTGAGAAGATGGTGGTCTGCAAATCAGGAGGCGGACCCTCACCAGACACTGAACCTGCTAGTTTCTTGATCTTGGACTTCACAGGCTCCAGGATGGTGAGAATGAACTTTCCGTTGTTTATAAGCGCCCCTGTCTATGGTATTCTGTGACAGCATACTAAAGGGATGAAGATGTCCCCTTTCCTCCTTTATCACCAAGGGATCTCATGCTTTTGTTTTTTTCTAGAATGTGTGGTTCTATGAGCTGAGACCGTTTTCCCTTTTTGTCGAATTTCAGTTACATTTCAGACCTTTGAATCCACGAGTCATGTCTAATTTTCAATGACTTGTAGCCCCTCTGTCCAACTACATCTCTGCTCGAAACTAGAAATGTGTTTATTCAGCTTGTCCTCATCTTAGAGGCTTCTCTGAATTTTCACTTTCCTGATAGTTCCTCCCTGAGTACAGACACCTTGTTAGATTTCCTCTCAAAGTACAATAATCCAGAAGACCTCCCACCAGAGGGGCCAGAGGAACAAAACCACCCACATCCTCTGCTTATAGGACTCTCATCTCTGCAATACTCAGGGTAGGGCACGCCCTGGTGGCTTAATGGCTAAGTCCACCAGATGCAGTCCTCAAACACCCAGGGACCCAGGTCCGCAACCCGGGGGCAGGAGAAACCACCAACAGGTACGACTAAATAAAATCAATAAATTCTTCTTTCTCCTCTCTCTTCCTGCCTGCCTGCCTCTGCTTGTCTTCAGTCCTGCCTGCACCTTTCCTTTTTTTTAAAAAAGTAAAGGTATGTGATTCCTTTCAAATAGTCTTATAAATATTGTTCCATGGGATGCTGTGGTGACATGAGCGAGTCATCAAACCTCTTACTGCCACACTTGAGTTGGACTTCCCAACGTGACAACTGGGCAGACTCCATACCCTTTCATGTTTTTTCAGGGCCTGCTTTCCACCCTGAGCACAACTTGGGGACAGAGCCCAGCACTGGGTGGAACTCAGCCCGCAGCGGCTGAGAATGCCGCCGTGGGAGCCCCATCTGCCTTTCAGCACCTTGTTCCCCTTCATGGGCTCTTGTGGGGGCCCTTGACTTTGCTGTCTTCTGACTGTTTCACCGAAAATGCAGGCATGCTGAGCACAGGGGTGTGACCTTTGACAGAAGGCAGTGGTGAAATTTGGGGGATGTCTAGGCAAAGAAGAAAATTCAGAACCAGCATCTTCCATAATAACATCCTTGTTCTGCATGTATCTTGCCCGAAGTGCAGAAAGCTTGGCACCAGACAAAGAAGGCCCTTTGTTGTGACTGTCCTGCTCCCTTGGGTTCACTGCAGCCCATTTCTGCACTACCCTGGGGTCCGGAACAGCTGGAGCCTGGGCCACTAGAGGAATCTGTATAAACACCACTCTGTTCTTTCTATCGCCTCCCTGAACTTGGGGGAGAAGTGCAGAATCCAGGTCCTACAGGGTGATCGGGGGAGGGGAGATTTCTGTTTTAGATTAACAGGGGGATTTATCATACCAGAAGGTCAATATTTACCTTGGCTTCAGCTTGGTGAGTATTTATTTCTCCGTTCAGTGGCTCTCTCTGCTGACTTCAGCAGAAGCGAAGATCTGCTTTTTGTCTGCTGAGGAGGATGCTGCTGACTGAGACTTTCTTATCAGAAAGGCCTGGAAACCCAATTGTGGGAGAGCCCACTTTTCTGGAGTAGGGGGGCAGGGGAGTAGGGTTGTCTTCTTCCACCAAGTCATCTGATCCTTCTTCGTAAAAACGACCCCCGTTTCTCAGGTGCCTTTGAACATACAGCACAGGGAGGGTCCAGGATCCGGGACAAATCACTTCTCTCCTTGTCTGAAATATGGGGATTATGAGAATCCCTGCCTGTCTGTGTCAGAGTGTGGGGAGGTGGTGGATGTGCTCAGAGCCGGGTGAGGCCTGGTTGTTCTGGTTTCCATTTTAGCAAGGTCCCTGGGTTACGTGAGAGCTGAAGGTCACCACAAAAGCCAGAGGAAGGGGCCCCAACCTGGGACCCAACTCTAAGCTTCTTATGCTTGATTTCTGGAGGTCTTGGGAAAGGTGGCTTTTTAATATGTCTCTGGGGAATGCCCCGGGTGCAGCTTGGAGACAGAGTCCAGCCCCTGCATGGAGTACTGATTGGTCCATGATGTTTGAAATCACCCGTAGGAGCACCCTCTGCCCTTTATTTCAGGACTGCACAAACATTCCCACTTCTGTCATCCATCATGGATAGGTTTCTCTTGAAAAATAACACAAATTGGTGCACCCTAGAGGAGTAACAGTTTGGTCAGCTGCCTCTGGCTGAGCGCAGTCCACATACATCACAAGGATCCCTGTTCATCTCCCAGGGCGGGGGGAACAAGCCAGATGTACAACTAAATAAAATAAATACAGTGCTTCTTCCTCCTCTCTCTTCATGCCTGCCTGCCTCTATTTGCCTTCTTTGTTCCTGCCTATACCTGTCCTTAAAAAAGTAAATGAAAGAAAAAAGAAAACAGAAATAATACAAATTGCATGTTCTACTCAATCATATTCCCACACATTTTTTTTTTTAAATGAACGTTTGTTTTAAATTGTTGACCACGGAATAAGATGTCCCAGGTTTATCCTGTGACCCTATGCTGTGCTGACCAGCTCCTCCCTGGAAGTTTGAGAAGGGTCCTATTCTTTAACTTTATCCCTCACCAAAGCCCTGCGAGTAACAAGCATGAACATACGGTGAGCTTTATAATGTGCCAGATGCACTTTTCTAAGCACCTATGTGAATCATTTATTAAAATTTCTTAGCAAGCCCATAATTAGATGCTGCTGTTTTTACTCTGATTTTACAGTGCTCAGAGAGGTTAGGTAACTCATCCAAGGTCACACAGCAGATGCTTGTTGGAGCTGGATTCTACTACCTGGCGTCCTCTGAGGTGCGGTGGTCAGAGCCGGATGCCACAGAATCTTTTTCATTCTTCTAGTTCCCATGGTCCTGCTGGGGAGAGGTGCTACAGCTGAAAATCTTGCTAGGAGTGCGATGACTTACTAAGGTTGAGTATGTCCGCAAGCTGCTTTGGAGATGAGAGTGGAAGATGACAGAAGACCAGAACTGGGCAGGTCTTCGGAGGCAGGCCAGCCCACTCTTCACTTTAACAATGAAGGTGCTGGAAGGATCAGAGCAGAGAGGGATTTGTTCCAGGTGGTTCAGCAAGGCAGCTGGGGAACTGGGTGCAGATCTGAGGCTTCTGGGTCTGGGTGGTGTGGGTGATATCATCTTTCTTTTCTAGATTTGATGCATTGCCTTTGTATGCCTCCCGATCTTTAGGGAGCCTCCTCTTATTGTCAGAACATCAGTCCAGACTACTTGCTATCACCTTTTGGGGAAAAAGCGTTCTTTTAATGCCTTCTTCGAGCACAGTGGAAGCACCTGGGAGGTGAGAACTACATATTTGCTGGACACATACAAGTTTCCTTGATCATATTCATAGGGTGGGAAAGAATGTCTTAATATGAAGGGGAGGACCAGACTCTGTCCCGAAGTTTCCAGAATGTGCTTTCTTTTTCTAAAACTCTTCATTCTGAAAGGGCTCTGCGACCTGTGGAGCGGGGCTATCTTTCTTCTCGTCATCTCTCATTGGTCCCTCTAGCTTCAATGCAGCCCTTGGCACTGGAAAAATGAGTTTAAGATAAAAAAATAAAAGAAATTCTTGCTCCCTTACTGTAATGCTTGCAGCATAAAGCCAATTCATAGCAACCAGGAATTTCTCTGGTCTTTAAGTTCTCATTATGCAAGTAAAGGAGGGGAAAGGAGGAAGACAGAATGCTTACAAATTCCCGGGGAGGGGAATGACTTCATCATTTTTTGGGTGTGGGCCAACTACCCTGGGAGCACAGTTCAGATTCCTTGGGGGAGGCACTGAAAACCCCTGATAACCCAAATTCTCCAAATCTTTTAGGCTTCAAGAGAGGGATGGACGGGGAGATAAAGGACGTAGTCCTTGGGTGCAAGCTACAGTTCCCGTTAAGGGGTTATCCATCCAGAGAAGGCCTCTGTCCATTCAGAGTTCCAGACAGAGACCCCAGATTTGGGCAGTGTGGAAGGTTCATCCAAAAGGCAGGATTTGAGAGAGTTGAGTGGATGAGGATGGGTAGCTTGGGGAGAGGGTAAAGCGGGTTGGATATGCTCTCTTAGGATCTGTACCTATGGGTGCATACAGGGATATGTAAACAAGAGGACCACATTTTCAACAGCACCTTCCTGTCTTCCATTCACAATTCCACAATTCCTTCTCCCATAAAAGTTTGCGACCTTTTGAGTCCTTAGAGCTGTATAGCTTCTCTCCAAGCTTCTCTAGCACTTTACCAACTCGCTTCTCTCCAAGCTTCTCTAGCACTTTACCAACTCCAGGTCTCCCTGTCAGGCCTGGCAGGGCCAGCCCCCAGGATGCTGGGGCTTTGGTGGGGATAGGAAAGACTCCTAACCTGGGGAGCAGGCTGGATTTCAGGTCTCACCTGTCCCTTTTGCAGGGCCTCACCGGGGCCACAATGGCTGGGGATTCACTTTGTGATCCAGGACTCGGCTTTTCCATCTGTGGGGTTAGCTCTCCCCCAACTCCTAGCCAGATGGGGAATCTGTGATTCTAGGGACAAATTCTCACCCCAAATCCAGGACTCCCCTAGTTCCCACATGCTTCTCACTTTGGAGAGACTGCTGGCAGGGCAAGGGCTGGAGGGGAAAGGTGGAGAGGATTCTAGGGAAGCCTGGACGAACGATGGTTTGGACGACGAGCCTGTATTTTTCTGGCTTAACTATTTTGAGCCTCAGTTTCCACCTCTGAAAAATAGAAACAGCGTCATATAGCGGTCAAGGTGGTGGGGATTTAACGCTGCCCCGGTGAAAGTGCCAGGCACCGGCTCCTAGGGTGGATTTCAACGTTTTTCGACGCGAAGAGGTTTCGTTGGGAAGTTCAACGAGTGTGTGTGGCGGACCGAGGCCGCGCAAAGTCTGGTTCGAGGAGCGCCTCCCGGAACCCCAGCGGAGCTCCAACCCGGCTGGGCCGCCACTGCCACCTCTTCGGCTCCGGACCGCAGAGGGTTAATGGAAAGCCCCACGCCCCCTTTGACGGCGCAGAGCCCACCTCACAGAATTTGAAAAAGCGGCCCTGGAGAGGCGTGGGCGCCCCCAGACACTTCCAGCTCAGCCGGGGGCTCCGCTGCTCGCCGGCGCTCGCTCTGCTCCCGGCCGGGTTGCGGGTTCAGTCCGGCCGCCGCTGCGCCCCCACTGCCTCCGCGCGGGAGAAGGGTCCCCGCGGGCGGCCACGCAAGATGAAGCTGGTTCTCCTCCTGCCCTGGGCGTGCTGCTGCCTCTGCGGGTCGGCGCTGGCCACCGGCTTCCTCTACCCCTTCCCGGCCGCAGCCCTGCAGCACGGCTACCCTGAGCCGGGCGCCGGCTCCCCTGGCAGCGGCTACGGGAGCCGCCGGTGAGTGCGCGTGGCGGCGGGGCCTGTGCGTGGGGACGGCCGGGGGCTGGGGACGACGGAGCTGGGGACACCGGGTGGTGCAGGACTGGGGGCTGCGGACTAGGGGCGGCGGGGGCGGGCCTCCGGGCCTGGGAGCGCTCGGCAGTCGGGGGCTGGAGGCCCGGGGCGGTGGGGCTGGGGGCGCTGGCCGTGGGGCTGGGGGTCCGGGGCTGCGTGGACTGACATCAAGGACTGGGTACGCGGGCGGAGGGTCTGCAGGCGCGGGGCTGGGACTGCGGTGGCCTCTGGCTGCGCCCACCCTCTCCCTTCCTTTCTTTGCTCCCCAACCTTCGCCCCTCCGGCTCCCGGCTGAGAGTAGAGGTGGCTCAAACCTACGCCGGGCGCTCTGGGGTTCGGGGGGCTCAGTCCCCGCACGTTGCGGGCTCACGTGACTCGGCCGCGCTCACCTGCGCAGCGGCGGCTTTGTGCTCGGAACAGGGTCCCGAGTGGCCAAGGCCGTGCGTCCGGGTCCCCCGCCTCTCCTGCGGCCGCCCAGGGACACCAAAGGGGAGATTGCTTCAGGTCTTTGGGGCAGGGGCCGTGGAGGAGCCTCGGTGGCGGCTCTCCAGACACCTGGGGCTGTGCTACCGGCTCGGGTCTGATGAATTCACCGAGCCGGGTCCGGGAGCCCGCGGGACCGGGCCCACCGGCAGTCTCCTCCACCGCCGGCAGGCGGCGCCCTGGTCAACCCCCCCCCCCCCCCCACCTCCGGACGGCTAGGGCCGGGTCTCCTTCCCCCGCGACTGAAAACTGCTCCCTCACCACACAAAAAGCGTTCCCTCGAATTTAGCTTTTCCTCCTTTAACAATAATTGCATCGCACTCGACAGTAATAGCGTTCTAGAGCACACAACCTGCATTCGTACCATCTCTTTGGATCATCGAACGACCCCCAGTGTTAGTAATAGTGTATTATCTTTCCTGTAACTGAGGCCCAGGGAGATGTCCCAAGTTGGTGGCACTGCAGCATTGATCTCCTGTCTTCATTCTCCAAATCCAGAGTGAGAACAGCACTCTGTTGACCGTTATGTAGAAGGCAAGAGACGGACCCGTTCTTCCTCCTTGCAATTTACCAAACTCCAGAAGGTGCCCAAGATGCATTCTGTCCAGGTCCTATAGCGAGAAGACAGGGATTATGCTGTCCTGGGAAGAACGTACACTTAATGGCTGATTAAGGGGAGATTCAGAAAAGGCTTCTGAAAAACTTTGCATGCAATTTCTTTTTAATTTCCTTCATTTTGTTTGGAAATACTTACCCAAGACTTCTATTATTTTATTCTCCAAACACCCACAGTAGTGTGGCCTCTGCTCACTTCCATATGAGAATAGTCTGAAAAATAAGCTTTTTAAGTTGCAGAATGATATGTATAGCATGATCTCATTATGAGAGAATAAAACAAAAAAATTCCAGTCTATAATGAGGCATGTAAACACCCCAGGAAAGAAACAAATTTGTAGGAGCTCCTTCTCAGCAGTTACTATCTGGAGGGATCAGTGGCTGGTCCAGAGAGGAGAGTCCAAGTGGGCTCTGGGTTCCCCTCCCGGGTGCGGTGTCTGGCTTGTGTGTTTTACAATGAGCATATGTTCATGTATTACTTTTGTCATTAAAAAGTGTGGGAAGGAGCAGCAACTGCAAAAAGCCTGGACCCTGGACAGTGCCTGTGAGGAGACCCAGAGGTGAAGTCCTCGGAGGAAGGAGGCAGTGGGGACGGGGTGGGGGGGCCTCGTGTTTGGTGACTTGTAGCCCCGGGACCGCCACAGAAACTTGGAAGGGATCGCTTCAGCACAAATAAAAAGAGGCCCAAACAAATGTGGTAATCTTCCAGAACTCTTTCCACCAGCATGGGAGCAGGGAGAAGGATAATTAGGTTCAGGGAGGATCTGGATGAATTTATGGAAAATGGATTTCTGAGTAGAATAGGACACTAGGAGGTCTAAGGGGGCTCCGGTTCCGGAAGCCGGAGGTCAAAGGTCCGGTGTGGGCCTTGCAGCTACTTGGGGTGGATCTGGGCCAGTTACCAGGATGGGCTGGCCTGGTCTCATATGTCCCTGGGTCGCATGAGCTATCAGTCATGGGCAGACTGTGTCCTGGACATTCAAGAGCTCCGGAAGCAGAGGACCTGGGGACAGCTTTTCACAGCTGTGACCCTGGCTGTGGCTTCGTATCTGGGTTTACAGTGACTTGGTCTCCGATGAGGGGGCAAAGGGGCAGAGTGGTTTCTTGACAAATAGTCTTCCTTTGTTTCATGGTTACTGCTCCTGTTGCTGTTTGATTTTTGACTGCTTTGCATGTTTGTGTGTGGGTGTCCCGGTGTCTGGGTCTGACACGTCTGGGGGTGTCCAGTCTTATCCCCAGGAGTGCTCTGCTCACATGACTCTGTCCACCAAGCTCAGGTGGACCTTTCCACTTTATAAGCTATTTTGACAAAGAGAAGACTTTAGTTCCTTAGAGGGTTGTTTCCAGTAGAATCTTCTAGACTAGAATCTAGTCACTCTGCACATGGGCCACTAATAATTTTTGCCAGCCATAGAGCTGTTGTGATGCCAAATAAAAGCTGATGGAAAATTCAGGGTTAAGGATGGGAGTCAGGGCAGCACTCAGGACGAAGCCCCCTGAACCCCCACCCCAGTGCTTCCATTCTACTAGGGACAATGCATTTGTGAAATGCTTTCAAGTGTGCAAACAGCACCTGTCTCTTTCCCTCCCTCCTTCGCTTCCACAGATATTTACTGGGGACTCATGGCTGCTGTCTCCTCCTCACCTCTATTTCGAGCCCCCAGGTGGGCTCAAATGGCAGTGAGTGAGCAGGGATGAGGCATGGGAACCAGAGAGGGGCCCGTGCCCCCTCCTGCTGCACATCTCTCAGTGGGAGGAGGAAATGTTTCATTTGGATAAAAGATAAAGCTTTAATATTAATTTTTGGAGCGGGTGTGTTCTTTAGACTAAGAGGAACCAGAAGAACTGTGGGACCTGCCCAGGCTTCAGCAGAGGAGGGCGCAGACACATCCAGAGAGGAACCGGAGCAGCGGTTTGCTTCTCTGAAGCCGCGCCCATTCCATAAACCAGCTGTGCCTGCACTGGGCCTCCAGGTTTTGAACCCAGTAAGGGGTGGCTATGTCCTCCAACCTTGACTGGTCTACCCTCACAATGACCTGGAAAGACAGAAAGGGTGGTTTGAATGAGGACACCTTAGAACCCTGCTCTGGAAAATGGCGGCAGGGGGTGACTGGGCCCTGGCCCACTCTCTAGCCTGGATTCTTCCCACTCCGTGAGGGGCTTCTTGCTCAGCTGATGGGGACAGGGCTGCCATGTGAGACTTGCAGGGAAGGCACATGTGTGAGGTGCCAGGGCAGAAGGACAGCACAGATGCTGGCTTGTAAAATACCAATCTGACCTCATCTCCCCAGCCCTGCCCTTCAGCAGCTCCCTCTGCCCCCAACCCATGGTCAGGAGAGTCTGGACTACATTGCTGTGGGTACCAGCCCTTTTCCCGCTGACCCTAGCTCCTGTGTTGCAGGCCCCCCTCACCCTGGATGATCTCTTACCCTGCGTCTCTTCCATATTGGATTTTAGCTATAAACGTTGCATTGGACTTAGTGTCTTTTTTTGGAGGGCGGGACAACAATGCTTCTTCGTTGGTCCATTGTATCATATCACAGCAGGAGGTATTACAGACTGAGTGTGTCCCCTCCAAATTCTTCTGTTGAAGCCCCCCACCCCCACAATGTGATGGCATTTGGAGGTGGGCCCTTTGGGAGGTAACTAGGTTTTTATGAGGTCATGAAGTTGGGGCCCCAGAATGGGATCCCTGTCTGTGTGAGAAGAGGACGAGAGAACAGGACTCACTCTCTCACCACGTGAGGACACAGAGAGAAGGCGGCCAGCTCCGCGAGTCCGGAAGTGAGCTCTCATCAGAAACCAAATCTATCAGCGCCTTGACTTCGGACTTCCCAGCCTCCAGAACTGTGAGAAATAAATGCCCGTTGATTTAAGCCCCACAGTCTGAGGTATTTTGTTATGGCAGCCCCAGTGGACTCACAAGGGACAACCTGACTTTTTTTCTGGAGAACTGAGCGTTAAACATTTCCCTAGAGACCACTGCCTCTAGGTTTCCTCCTCTATCTTTTCCTTGCAACTTATTTGTTGAAGAAACTAAGCTTGATAGTTTTCTTTGTTTAGGATTTTGTTGGCTATATCTTTATGGTGACTGTTGACATGTTCCTCTGTCCTCAGAGTTTCTGAAGAATTGGAAATTGGATAGAGAAGCTTGATTGGATTCTTCTCCTTCTTCTCCTTCTCCCTTCTTTCTTCTTCTTTCTTCTTTCTTCTTCTTCTTCTTCTTCTTTGTTCTTCTTTGTTCTTGTTCTTTCTTCATCATTTTTGACCAAGTCCACTCTTTGGTGGTACAATAATCTTCCTTCAAGAATCATATTAGGGCATGCCCTGGTGGCTCAGGTGTTCAGCCCAGGCCTGGGGAACAGTCTACATGCAGCCCAAGGACCAGGGTTCGTGGCCCGGGGCCGGTGTGTGTGGGGAAGCAACTAAATAAAATGCTTCTTCCCCTGTCTTCCCTCCTGCCTGCTGTCTGTCTGCCTTCATCCCTGTCTGTCTTCCTTCCTCTAAAAGAAAAAAAAAATCATGTCAGGAATCCCAAAATGTCTGGGCATCTCTCTGATGATGTTTCAAGGCTTGGAGAGCATTGTCTGCTTCATGACTTCATTCAGGTTGCACAACCGTCCAATTCTAATTCTGACATTTCTTCTTCATTTAATTACTGGAGTGTTGGTATAAATAAATTCCCGCTTATCTGTTTTTTGTAAGTAATTATATTTTGAGTTGGTTTTGATTTGCTTTCCCTTTGTTCTTTCTGCACAAGTGTGTGTGTGTGTGTGTGTGTGTGTGTGTGTGTGTTTCCCCACCTTTTTTGTGCAGAGATGGAACACTACCTCTTCTATTACCTTCCGCATTCCTTTTTCCTCCCAATTAAAAAAATTGTGGTGAAATACACCTACATAAAATGTACCGTCTTTAATTGTCTGGATCAATCTTATTAAATGCATTAGACTGGCGCCCCCCTGTGGCTCAGAAGCTGAGTTGCAGACCACGTAAAGCTCAAGGACCCGGGTCTGAGACCCAGGCTTGGGGTAAGGAAAAACAAAAAAAAAACAAGCAAAAAAAGATACTATAAAAAAGAAAAAAACAGGACATTTATACTGTGGCGCAGCCATCACTACCACTCATCTCCAGTACTTCTCATCTCTCTGGCATTCCTTCTACAGCTTGATACCATTGCGTGGTGTGAATGACTAGTTTATTCAGTTTATGCTTTGCTGATGATTATGTTATTCTAACTTTTGGTTACACAAACAAGACTGCAATAAATAACCACCTGTGTTATTCATTTCATGTTTTAAAAAGTGAATCCATGATACAGTTTAAAAAAAGTGTTTCTGGGGTTAAACAAGGAAATATATATGTGTAATTCTGCAAGATAGTGTCCAGTTTCCCCCCAGAGTAGTTGCCCCATTTTGCATTCCCCTCAGCAGATTTTTGGGCGAGAGCATTTTGAAGAATGTGCTTTCATGGTGCCGGTCAAAGTGACAGGGGAGGAGCTGTGAGAGTAGAACTCTCTGACCCGTGTCACCTGCAAACCCCAGGCCTCCCCTAATATTCTGGGGTCCTGAGGCCAAGGTCCAGATGGAGGTCCACACACCATGTGTCTGAATATTGAAAAGTTATAAATAAAGCTTACGAACTGTTAAATATAGTCTATCGACCTTGAGAAACATACCTCCTGATGATGAAGGTAGCGAGGATCATGGTTAGAACTCCTGGCTCCTTGAGTTTTATGCTGAACTCAGAGGTGAAGGGAAGGCCACCCCACAGCTTGCCCCTGGTGGGGTCCCAGGCACACAGCTGCGGGCACTGAAACCCCGCTAATCCCCCTTCACCCTGACAAGGGCCACTTGGCCATGCATCTAGTCAAAGAGTGCCCAGCTACGGGAGAGGGAATTCAGGTACCGTGCTTGGTCTGTAGGGGGCTGTGGGTTCTGGGGGCATATGACCTTGGTCCCACCGTCTCCTTGCCCAGTGGGGAGGGGTGCAGGCAGAGGGCGGTGAGACTGGGACTCTTAAGAGCATAGTCTCAGAGTGGTGGGCCCCTTTCTGCCATTCTTAAGGGCAGTCCGGTGTGAATGTCAGTCCTGGGGTAGATGTGGAATGACTCTCAGAGGGTGGCCCAAGGCCATGTGGATCCCAAACCCTCTGCTTCAGTGGCCTTTCTCACGTCAAAAAAGACTGCATCACAGTGACTGAGAAAAATGTCTCTGTCCAAATATTCCCTTTTAGTGTGATAACTGCTTTTAATTTCTCCACTAGGCCTGGGACACCAGGGGCGACATCACCCCCTGTTTGAGACTAGAGTCAGGGTCTTCCGTGTGAGTGATTCAGGTTCTTCTGTTGACTGAACCAAATCACATCCCCCAGAATCCACTGCGGTTGTGAATCCAAATGGTTGTGGGTCCTACCAGGGATCACTTTGTTGTCCCACTGGCAATGATCGGGCAGTCACCAGTTTGGACCCCTTGGAGAACTGACAAGGAGCATCAGGGCAGGGTAGACTCCAGGCCGCTCACTTTGGGGGACTTTTTTCTGTTCTTTGAGAAACACAAGTATTTTCTGGCCTGATGTTTAGGGTTTTTACCAATTTCCAGACTATTCTAAGAAGTGCTGGGATGGAATTCAGAATGTGCAATGGCTTTTTGTTTTCAACTTAGGAACTCTGGCAAATTGGTTTTAGAAAGGCTATGATTCCCAGTGTCACTGCTGGGTCTGAACTCTCCCACCCTGCACCCTAGCTTTTCTCCCTCTCTCTCTTTCTTTCCCCTGCCCGGTTCCCACCCCCCAGTGCTTGTCTCACCAGGCCCAGCCAGCTCAGGGGGCATTTGCCAGGGCACAGGCCAGGGTCCCATGCTCCAAATGGTCCTCAGCTTGAGGCTCAATGCTTTATGCTCAGCATCTCAAAATTCTCAATACATGGCATGTCCTGGTGGAGTAGTAGTTGGGTCTGCTGCCTGTGGCTAGATTCAGTCCACATATATTCCAAGGATCCGGTTTGGAGTTCTGGGGACACAATCAAAGGTGAACAACTAAATAAGATAAATAAATATTGCTTCCTGTTCTCTCTTCCTGCCTGCCTGCCTCTGCTTACCTTTATTCCTGCCTGCACCTTTCCTTTAAAAAACAAAGTTCTCAGTGCATCCTGGTGGAGCAGCGGTTAGATCAGTCACCTCCCCATAGACCACATACCCCTCATTTCGAGTCCTGGGTCCAAGGGAAGCAACCAGTGTGAACAACTAAATAAAAATAAAACAAAATGTGTCTTCCTCCTCGTCCTGCCTCCTTAGTCACTTTCATTCCTGCTTGTACCTTTCCATTAAAAACAAAAGAGCAAAGATCTTGGGCGTGCCCTGGTCACCTAGTGATTTAGTTCACAAGGTGTATCCATGCACATCCCAGTGTTCCAGGTTCAAGACCAGGGCTGGGGGGAAACAACCAAGATGAACAATTAGATAAAATACTTTCTCTTCTCTCTTCCTTCCTGCCTGCCTACTCACCTTCATTCCTGCCTGAACCTTTCCTTCAAAAAAAAACCAACAAAAACTCAATATTTTCTCTCTCTCTCTGGAAGGAGGAAGAAGCATTTTTAAAAATTTATTTATTTTTGATTTCCTACCCTGTCACCACCCCGGACTCAAACCCTGGTCCTTGGGTTTTACACGGTCTACACCCCAGCCATCTTAGTCACTCGAGCCACAAAGGCACACCCTTAATATATGTTCAATATGCGTTTTGCAAATGAAATCTGTTCCACTTGCATGGCCTCCTACTGCCTCCCGGGTGGGTTCTCAGTCACTCCCTCCCTGATTTCTGGCACCCCAGGTCCCCAGTCTCCCACTCTCCACGCTGCCTTCGGCTGGGGTGTGGGGCTGGGCGCAGGGTGGGCAGGGTTGGTGGGTGCCCCTGCCGCACCCTGGAGGGAGCACAGCACTGCTGTCTGCTCAGGTTAGCAGTGCATGGCGTGTTTATAGGGCCACTGGGGGGATACTCGACAACACCCCTATCCCCGCGGGTCCAGGCAGAGATTGCGGCACCCTTGAAGTTGCCTGTCTGCCACAGCATGATGGGACCTTTTGAAGGGAGACACCTGCCTTGATTTCCCTGCTTAGAGCCCGTGCCTTCACTCACCTGGGAACTGCAGAGGGTCCTGAGTGCCTGCCAGGGTCTGCGCTGGCCCCCAGGAGCAAACATGATATAGTAAACAAATATTAGGGTGAGGTAGATGGCAGAAGAAGGGACCAAGCTCTGGATAATTAGCACCTTTTTCCTTTTTTCTCTCTCTTTTTTTTAAGGAAAAGCACAAGCAAGAATGAATGTGAGCAGGCAGGCAGGAAGAGAGAGGAGGAAGAAGAAGCATTTTTAAATTTATTCTCTTTAGTTTTGCATCCTGGTTGTTCCTCCCTGGTCCCGGGATGCATGTGGACTGTGTCGGTCGAAGGTGGCTAAGGCGCGCCATAATTAGCACCTTTAACTGTACTTCCCCTAGCTTTTTGAACAAGCGGCTACCACATTGCCACTCTGCACTGTGCCCCACACGTTATTTAATTGATTTGCCTCCCATGTTACAGGGCACCCGATGGCTCATTGGAGCCCAGAGGTGAAAGAATTAGCTCTCCAGACCTCTGCCTGACGCAGGGGGCCTGGGGGCCCCCCTTTAAGGGTCTCCCCAGGTGGTTTTCTGTTAAGCCAGTTCAGGAAACAGCATGTGCAGAACAGAGCTTTCTGAGGTTCTTTCATTATGACCTACAAAAAGAAATACCGTTTGTATGGTGACAGAGTATCAGAATGCACAGCACACACAGGCACCAACACCTGAAACAAGTTTCGCAAAATAATACTGTTACCGATGTGATCCTCTTTTTATTGTAGTCTGTCTAGTTCATAAAAACATACTTGCCAAGACTCAGGAAATTGATTCCACAGCCCCTCTGGGTTAAGCTGTGCCCGGGCGAGCACAGGGGCCTCTGGCTCCCACCCTTCCTGGTTCTGGTACCTGACCTTTCAGACACTTTCGGAATCTGGTCTTTTTGTTGTTGTTGTTTCAGCCAGCCTGAGGTGTTTGAGGGTCTCCTCTTCACCCCAAATGCCTCCCATATTCCTCGGCTCCTCTTTCTTCTGGGGCAACAGCAAACACCTCTTCCTTCAGGAAGCCTTCCTGGAATGACTTCCCAGCTCTGTTTTCCTCTCTTTGGGTGGCTTCCTTGTACTTTTGGGATCCTTGATTCTTTGCAGCTTTGGTACTGAGAATCACTTCCCAGTCCCCTTCTCTGCAGATGGGATCATTTCTCCTGCCTGTTTATTCCCTCTCATGGTCCTGACTCACCTGGGACAGGAGCCCTTGAGTTGTGCTGCACACATCACCCCTGCCTCTGGGGAGTGTGGGCTTACCCAGACCAGGCACTTCCCAGCCCACCTTCACTGAGCCCCAGTGGGCAGGCTGGCCCTGGGGGCTCAAACTGAGATCAAGGGCACTGTGTCCTGAGGTCTGCATGTGGGGGACTCTCAGCAGACTAGGGGAGCCAAGCATTTACTCTTGTGCTTGGTGCTGGACGTAATGAGGTGAATGATTATCAGACTCAGCCTCTGCCCTTGAAGCCCAGAGACCAACCAGCATTCTCCAGTGAAGATGAGTATGACGAACATCTGCAGAGCAGGGTGAGCAGGCAAGGGGCCTGTGATAATCACTCATTGAGGGAAGTTTGGGTGTCTTTGTACATTGGTTTTTTTCCTCTGTAATATGGGAATGATAGATGTTTGCTTTATTATTTTTTAATATATATTTAAAAATTTTAGTTGTTCATCTAGGTTGTTTCCCCCACACCACGGCCCTGGGGCACAAACCCAGGTCCTTGAGATAGGTGTGGACTGCACTTGGCTGGAGGCGGCGACCCAACTGCCACTCCACCAGGGTGTGTCAGGTGTTTACTTTGTCAGGTTGTAATAGCACTTAGATGAGTTAATAAAGTACCTAGGAAAACAGGTATCAGCACTTGTCCAGCCGTGACTGTGGATGTGCGTTGCAAAGGTCGTCAGGCTGGGCGTTTTCACAAACATAGGGATCCTGTTCGGATGGTGCTCCAGACTCCGCACTCAGGGAATCCCTGGCTCGTGGGTCAATGCTACATGCCAAGGACTTTACAGAGGAATCAAGCTTGACATCCTGGATCTTGTAGGATGAGCTGGAAAGTGCTCGGCAGTGACCAGGAGGAACCGCGGGGCAGAAGAACAGCACAGAGACTGGGAGGAGGAATGGTGCCCGATGTACCTGGTTAGTGGCTAGTGGGTGGGTTTCCAGCAGCGGAGACAGGAGTGTGGAGTCTGAGTGTGAAGCTGCTTTTTTGCCACCCTGGGCAGCAAAGACTTTAGGTCAAGGTCTGCGCAGAGTGGGTCCACTGCCTGCTCTGTGTGTGTAGAGGAAACCCAGGTGGAGCCCAGCTAACAGACAGGGGCAAGAGACCTGAGGCCGGGCAGGGGCGGCATGGATGGAGGGGCGATGGCGTCCTGAGTCATGCAGTGGACCTGGGACTAGGGACAAACAGGCACACTGGCTCCCCGCTGTCCCCAGGGCTTGGATGTGGAGGAGTCAGTCGCTTTGCTGCTTGGAACATTGCAAAGACGCAGCAAAGTGTGGTGTTTGCACACCTTGCGTTTCAGCAAAATGTGTGTATTTCCCTCAACGGGGTCTTCCTGGCTGCATCTGCGCACCCAGCGCGGGGTGTGCCCAACTCGGAAGTCCAGTGATTGCTGGTGGTGTGAATGAATAAGACGTGCCTTGACCTCTCTCCTCCAGGAAACCCAGGTGGTCGCCTCTGTCTCCTGCAGGTCTGATGTTCCCAGGGGGCCTGGGTGTGGGAAGGTCCTTGTTTGCACTGTGTCTCCACCAGCCCTACTCTAGAGGCCACCCACTTTAGAGGGTCCTGCTTTTTCCTTTTAAGGAGGAGTTGGTGGAAAAGGGTGCACTCTGTCCCCAATCACAGAGAATGGTAAGGCCTTTCCCTAAGGCCCAGGGTTTTCTGAAGCTCTTCTCCCTTCATCTCGCACTCCTCCCCGCAGCTCAGCTTGTCTGTTATTTAAAATTCATTCCCAGAGAAACAATTCCCATGGCAGTAAGAACACGACTCCAGGCTTCTCTTGGCTTGAACTGGCCAACACTTCATTGCCACTTCGAGAGTGTGAGCTGGACCCTGACCAACGCTGCCTGGGGCAGAGGACAGAGTAAAGATCACTAACTGTTGGAGGATTTTTGGGAATCCAGCCGCGGAACCGCTGGAAGCGCACTGTTCTACAGAGGAGTCTGCGGGCCCAGCCTTTCTTGCCTGGTTTTCCTTTTCTTGCCTCCCAGAAACCAGGGGCTGGAAGTTTCTCTTTGCTGGCCTGGAAGGGACCACCTTGGAAGGTGCTGGGCTCAGTAACGCTGACAGTGCTGGGGCCTTACTCTGACTGTCTACCCCCGTCCCCACCCAACTGCATCAGTGGTCAGCACAGCACAAAGGTCAGACCTGATGCTGACCTGATGGCTGGCCTCTGCTGGCAACTGCTACCTGGTGTCTCCAGAGCCTGTTACATCAGGAGTTAATGAAAATTAGGAGAAGCAGCTGGGGGAGTGAGCAAGGGTGAGGCTCCAGAACCTGTCTGGTCTGAGGGGGTCCTGATGCAGTCCCCTGACCTGTGTGCTTCAGTTTCCTCATCTGTGAAATGGGAATATGCTATTTCATCAGGTGGTGCTGGGGCTTAAAGGAGTTCATAGCAATAAAATGCGTAGAACAATGTCTAGTCCTGCACCCTGTGTGGTATCAGAAAATGATGATGGCTTTCCCAGATCAGGTAGTGGCTGATGGGTCTTGCAAAGCTTGGGACGCTTTGTAGCCTGTCCTAAGCTCTCTTGCTGGGTCATTTCCAACCTCCCCTGCACCCTGGTGCTGCGGGGAAGCCAGAAAACTTCAGAAGTGAGGGTCCTGTTGTTTTTTCTGAATTCTGCAGGACCCCATCCAGGTGTTTCAAGGCTGTGAGGGGTGGGGACTGGTCCATATTCCCATGTAAACCTCAGTCACGGGGCAGGGTGTGGGGGGCGGGTGAGCACAGTCACCCCAGAATGCAATTAGGGAGATGGGTGGAGGGCTTGGGGTCCTGAGATGCCCATACTGAGGCTGAGGAATTCTGATGAGGGTCATGTCTCAGGGGGTGTGACAGCTGAGGGTGTGACACCCATGTGGCCCAGGGATGGGGAAAGGACTGCTTCTGGCCCGGCTCATGCAGCAAGCCTGTCATGACTGGCCCAGGGACCTGCAGTCAAGCCAGCACTTCCCTTCCTTGACTCAATGCCTTATAAGTGAGACTAATGGAATTGGGCTGAGATCAAATGAGAACTGGTCTGTTCAATATGCAGATTAATTATTACTCAGCGTTTTACTACTCACTGTGCAAGGGTCCCCACTTTGCAGCTCCCTCCACCCCATGCCCAGGACTAGAGGGCACCTACGCTCGCCTGAGGATGGATTTTGCTCTGTGTTGGTAAGTTGTCTGCACTGTGACTGGCTGCAGTTTGCAACCAACACTTTATGTCTTTATTTGTAAACATCCGTCCCTGTGCCCCTTTCCTTTTGGAAGGGCAGGGACTTAGTGGCATTTGCTTTGAAGGCTCCCAATTCCTAGTGCTCCAGAGGCCTGAGGAGGGTCTTTCCTGCTTGGAGCCTCTTGTGAACGACCAAGCTTCCCTTCTTCCCCAGGGAGCAGCCCTGAGTCAGGCCCTGCTGGCCTGGGTGCCACACTTGGAAAGCCTTTCCAGGAGAAAGCGGCAGTTCCTTCTGATTTGGCTCTGATTGTCTGGGCCGAAGCCAGTTGCCTTTGGCATTGACATTTTTGGCATTCCTGCTCCCCTGGATGGCTTATCTGGGGAATCAGCACTTTCCTCTTCTCCTCTTCAGTGATTGACTGGGCCACATGGCTGACTCTATCTAGTTCTGAGGAGTCTCAGCCTGCCCCGGGAAGGCACCATCATTTCTGGAGTGAGGGTTCCTGGGCCTCTCTAGGGTTTGTCAGGCTTTGTGTCTCTTTTGTCCCATGATGACAATGAGCTCCGATTTGGAAACTCTTCATGCAAGAGCTCTGAACAGGTGTGCCTTCCTGGAGAGGCTCTGACACCTGGCATCCAGCCCAGCTTGCTCCACATTTCTGGGTCCCCTGCTCACAGAGGCTGCTTCTTGCCCCAGGGCCTTTGCACTCCTTTCATCAGTCTTTACTTTTATCTGATTTAAATTCAAAGCTTGGAGATCAGCTTAAACATCACTCTTCAGGGAGCCTTTGGCTGTCCCCCAAGTTGAGGTCAGGATCCTTTGGTAAATGCTCTCAACTGAGAGGCTCATGGTAGCTGTAAGCCACCCCTGTCATTAGCTGATGATTAGTGAGCATTAAGGTCTTCAAGGATCCCATCTGTCTGGCTGTATCTCTAGGTTCTTGCGAAGTGCCTAGTTCCCTGGGAAAGGACTAAGCTCTTTGCAAGTGTATTTGCTACTGTAAAAGAGACCATACATTTCATGGCTTAAAGTGACAAAAATTTGTTATTATCATTCTTCATTTATTTATTTAGCCATTGCCCTGGCCCTGGATCTCGAACCCAGTTGGCCGCCTGAGCCACGGAAGGGCAGGCACACATTTATTATCTTACGGTGCTTGACATCAGAAGTCTGAAATGGGTCTCTCAGGGCTGAAGTCAAGGTCAAGATATTCACAGGACTGATCCTCCCAGAGGCTTCAGGGGAGAATCCATTTCCTTGCTTTTCCCCACTTTAAAAGGCCGCAGGCATTCCTGACTCAGCTCTCCTCCAGCCTCTCTTTCCATCATCTTCTCCTTGACTCTTCATCTTCCTACACTTTGGTGCAGATTCAGATGATCCAGGATTATCTCCCCACCTCAAATTCTTAATGCCATCACATTGGCAAAGTCCCTTTGACCATGTAAGAGACCATAGTCACAGGATCCAAGGATTGGGATGAGAACATTTTGGGAGACGGATGTCATTTAGCCAACATACACACAGATATGAAGGGGGAAGGGTGCAACAGACTTTGGGGCCTTGGAGAGTTGGATTGATCGTAGCTTTCAAACAATATTTACACAAAATGATTTTGAACATTGTAAGTCTGTTAAGACTCAGCCTGGCATGAATGTAGGTTAGTTTTCCCCCCAACCACCTCTCATGCTTTTATTGACTAATTCATCATTTCCTAATAATTCGAAATGCCACTTAGATTATGTACTCAATTTCCCTCTACAGAGGGTCCTTTTTCTGACCACTTCTTCTGCTTTGGTGCCCAAACTGCACCGTTTTATTATTTGTTTGTTTTGTTAGCTGATAGAGCAATTCTTCTTGCACCGTTCATTTTTATACAAATATTCTTAACTGGTCTCGTACATTTGTTCTGTTGGGTGAACTTTGGACTCATCTTTTCTAGTTCTGTAAATCACGCTGTCGGCATTCGGATCTAGGCTGTGTTGATTTAATGGATTAATAGACTTCAGTGTTTTTAGTACTGTGCCGTTTTCAGGAACAGGGTCTACGGCTCCATGTATCCAGCTCTTGTTAGATTTATTCTTAGGCATTTTAGAATTTTTTTTATTGCTATTGTGAATGAGTTCTTTTTGTTCCTTGGCTTTGGTAAGTGTTTATGTCTGGCAAATAAGAACGCTGTTGATTTGGGTGCACGTTGATCTTATATTCAGCTACTTTTCTGCATTTTAAAAATATCTTCATGTGTTTCTCTAGGGCTTTTAGGGTAGAGAATCCTCCAGTCTCTGTGTGTGTGCGTGAGCGTGCGCGTGTGTGTGTGCGCGTGTGTGTGCTGGCCATCGTGTAAGTGAACACCTTGGTTGAGTTGAAAGGATGGGACTTCATCTTTCCTACAAAGGGTGGCAGATGTAGATAGAGGGTGAGAGGAGAAAGAGATGGTGTCTGGAGAGCAGATGGGAGTTTGCTCTCCCGCCTCCATCCCCGTCTTTTCTCCCCCCCATCCCCCTGTCGTGTCCGTCCCCCGCCCCCACCCCCATCTTCTCTCCTCTTTAACCTCTGAAGACAGGCAGATGCTGAGAGGGTCCAGGAACTGGTTAAAAGATAATATCTTTACCTTGCCTCTTGGTTTATAGATATTTTCCGGAGTTGGAGGCCTCTGGATTCACCCAACACTTCCAGTCCTCTCCTCCACCCCCTTATTTAATGAAGAACCTAATCACGAACTGTGGTTTCTGTATTCCTTACAGGACCAGTCATTCTGATTGATTGTTTTGACTGTTCTGGCCATTTACGTCCGCTCTGCTCGCTGCCCCCAGCAGCAGCTTGTACAGCTCTGGACGTAGACCGGGAGCTGTAGCTTCTCGGGTCTGTGTCTTTCTCCCACGTGTGTCTGAAGAAGGGCAGGACACTGAGCTGTAGGTGGGAACTGTGTAAGTCTCTTTTCTCCCTCTGCCCAGTTTGTTTTGTGCTGGGAAGTGTGGTTAAAATGAAAACCAAGGGGGCACGCCCTGGTGGAGCAGCGCTTCGGTCAGCCGCCTTCGGCCGGCGCAGTCCACATCCAGCCCAAGCACCTGAGTTCGTGCAGAACAACCAAGAGCTACTGCTAAGTAAAATCCTTCTTCCTCTTGTCTCTTTTGCCTGCCTGCTCGCCTTCATTCTTGCCGGCATCTTTCCTTTAATAAAAAAGAGAAAACTAACTAAGGCTCCCTGGATGAGCCCACAAACCTATACCCACCCACCCCCACAGGTGCCCAGGCCGGTGCTACTCCCTCCAGAACTGCAGGCGGCCCGAAGGCCTTCCTAAGGGCGAGAGCTGTGTGAGACGGACACGTGGCTCCTTCGCAGCCTGCTAGCTGCGGTGTCTGCCCGGTGTTGGCCGTCCAGCTGTCCCACGGCTGGGAAGCGGGCTGACTCTGCTTCTTCTGCACTTATTGAAGTGTTTGTGGGGGATCAGAGGGACAGCTAGCACCATGGCACAGCTGTGTCCCAGGCTATGCTGAGGGCCCAAGCTGCGAGTGTCTGGGATCTTGGGACGCCTTCACAGGGTAGCTTCTGGAGTCCGCCCTGGTTGTCACGATACCCCCACTGTATCAGCACGGAGCCAGAACTAGGCGATAAAGCCAAGTGGGCACCTGCCGCTGCGGGCAGGAGGGCGGGCCGTTTACACAGCTCCGCCAGCCCAGACACAGAGCGAGCACTCAGGCAAACTGACGTGGGAAACTCGGCTCCCCTGTCGCTCTGGCCAAGTAACTGTGCGTGGGCATCCTTTCACCCATCCGTGGGATGGGAATACTAGACTGTCTAGCGCCGCGTGGGCATTCAGTGAGCTGTGTGAGCCCCGACTGGGTTGCACTTGGAATCCAGGGTGGACAGTGACTCTGGAGTTGGCCGTGCTGGCCTCTGGCCAAGCACCATCTGTGAGCAGCTTTGTCCTGGTCCCACCTCGACTTCCGGCTCTTCCATGTGGCTTTGCTCTGCAGCTGGCGGCAAGCCCACTGGGGTCTGGAGGCTCACCCTAGAGGGCTGTCTGCTGCCGCAGGCTCCCCGGGCTGAGCACACCGTGGGTCAAACCCACACCCGGGCCAGGTGGGAGAGGAGGAAGAAACGTTTTTATTTAGTCGTTCCTCTTGGTGGCTTCCTGGTTCCCCTAGGTGGTTCCCTGCCCTTCCTCCCGGCTCCTTAGGGCCACAGCGCGCTCGCCCACTGCTCTGTAGGGAGCGCCTGGATTTTCTTTTCCCGCTGAGAAGGCCAAATTGCCAGGAGTTTGGGTGCAGGCCTGAAGCTGAATTCTTTTAAGAGAGGAAGGAGGGATGGATGGAAGGAAGGAAAGAGGGAGGCAGGGAGGAAGGAGGAATGAAGGAGGGAGGGAGGGAGGAAGGAAGGAGAGGAAAGAGAGGAGGAAGAGGTAAGAAGGAGGAAGGAAGGAAGGAAGGAAGGAGAGAAGGAAGGAAGGAAG